>JAVSBV010155787.1:0-14926 GCA_033117975.1 Parotocinclus spilosoma
GATTATGTGTGTGTGTGTGTGTGTGTGTGTGTGTGTGTGTGTGTGTGTGTGTGTGTGTGTGTGTGTATCTAGGCATTAAGATTAATAATTTTATAAATTGTATGTTTTTGCAGGCAGTCCAAACAGGACAGCAGGATGGACAGAAAATGTACGAGGAGAAACACAGGGAACATCTCGAACAGCTTGAAGACGGTGAGTTGGGGAACATTTTTCGGAAGAAAAACAACATTCTTGATGCAAGTTGAACCGTGTCATAAAAGTTTTAGGGTGTCATTCTTTAGTATACATGTTTTCATTAAAGCTTAAGTCTTTTAATCTGAGATTACACAGGACAACAGTTTTTGAGGTCTTTCCATGTTAGTTGGCTATGTGTGAAGGTTTTATGTCATGTCATTTTATATAACCAGTATGCAGGAAAACTTTCTTGTATTTTACCACTTAATAGTCTTTTTTCATCAGATACTTATTATTTGTGTGAATTTGGTCAATCATTTACATTTGTGGGGCTCTAATGGGATGGTAATATTCAGTATTACAGACAAGCTGATGAAATATGTCTAGATCTTTGGACCTGGTACACCACCCATGAATTTTTCTTTAATAATTCTTGTTTTTGTCTTTCAGTTCCAAAGGCTCAAGATGGAGGGGCATACAAAGCACCATCATACTCTGGATACCCCTTTCTGATGCTACCAGACCCTTATCTTCCCAACGGACCAGTTTCACCATCTGTAAGTTATGCTAGCCTCTTCCACACTAATAAGTAATTATTTGCAACTTTAAGTGTAGACATATCCAGCTGTCCAAACATATAATTCTTTCTCTCATCTGATTGAGTAAAAATAGATACAGGCTCCTGTTAGGTAGGGACTAAAACAGGATTAACCATAGCCAATCCCTGGTCAGACAATGAACATAATAGTGTTGTCGTTCTCTTCTAGAAGTAAAGAATTTGCCCAATGTACAACTAAGTGCATGACTATAGATTGGTGCCTTGGCTTTACTGCAAAATAATTATTGATGTGTACATATTTTTGCCAGTTTGTTAGTTTAATGATTTTGTTCATGGTAAAGGAAAATGCAATATCCTAAGTTTCATTTTACAGGATGTCTGAGACCCCTGATACATCAGCAACATACTGTACATGTCTACAGGTTTTCTTGAATTCTGTAGCCACACACAATACATTACACACATACCATAATCTGTCTGACAAACACTTTCATTTTTTGCAACTTTAAATTAAAGAAATATAGCTGATATGCTGGTATAGCCATTCAAAGTCAGTTTAAATATGTTTTCATTAGAGATGTAAGAGTATCACTAGTTTCTAGATTTTATTTGGACCAATGCTGCGTAAAATCACTCGTAGACACAGTTGACTGGATTAAGAATTTGTTCTGTAACCTCCGCCTTAAAAATGAACCCCATAAACCAAAAATTACTTAAGCGTGAAGATACATGCTGAAAATAAGATTTCTAAAAAATGTTTTTCAAAAGATCTCATACTACATTCAAAATGTATGCAGTGCCCAGTAAGAATAGCAGCGCTGGATGTTTGCTTATTTAGTTTATTTAACACTTAAAACTTTCAGCATCAATGGGTACTTAAAGTCAGACACAAGGTTACGTCAAGATACGTTTATATTGAAACTGGTAATACACACTCAGAAGGCCAATTTAATTGCATCAATTAAACTAATACATGGACCGTGGGAGGAAGTAGGAGCACCGAGAGTAAACCCACACACGGGGGGACATGCACGTAGGCGGAGTCTGAGGGTGGGATCAAATCAACTATTGGTTAATAGTACGCACATTTTAATTGGAAGCTTGTAAGATTGTTTACAAAGTAAACGTTATTTGTGTATGACTTTTGTTTGAATACTAAACACAATAAAACATTAGGATACGAGGATGTTTTGTTAATTCATGCTGCTCTTGCAGGTTTTTAAAAGAAAATAATTAGTTTAGATGCTTGAGAAAAAATTAGCAGCACAATCACGAGAACTGCTGGCAACCACATCACCAAGTACCATGTTTATTAGCTCTACATGGCAAAGAAACATTTAATAATTTTATAGTTATAGTTATTACAGTTATACATTGACACAATAAGTGGAAAGATTTCGATTTACTTGGAAAACGTGCTTACAATGACTATTTTCACACCATGGTTAGCTTTGGATGTTAGTGTAATTCTGTTTTGTTTAATCATACTTTTCTTACGCACTTCTTACAAGTCTTCCTTCGTTAAAAGACTTCCAGTGAGAGGGTCCATCTGTCAGTTTTATTTGTAAAAGACTCTTAAGTCAGATTAAAAGCCAGCATGTGGACTAGGATGCTGGAAAGGACAGATAAAAATCAGAAAACATAATCTTGTTCTCACCCAGTTTATGTAAACTCTACTGCCTCGTTTAGATTTGACAAGAAAAATAGGTGGAGAGGTAAAAATACTCTAGAGGTTTATTAAGAGATGTCGTTCTTACTCAGGTTACTTTTATGAAACTTTGTTGTTATTATAAGAGCAGTGCCAGGCCCTGAATTCACAGACATATGTCCATATTAACCCTGTGCAAGTGCCAATATAGTGTATAGTATTTATTAAGATAGTGTCAATACCATGTACGCATCATCATTAGATAATAAAGGCATATGAAGATTAGCTCGAATCATATTGCCTGTGTATCATTCTGAAGTATTATTATGGGCCATTGTATATTAGTCATGACAATTACAATAATTCTACACAGACACTGTTTAAAAAAAAAAAAAAAAAAAGTTTGTAAATATATTTTTCAGGGCTTGTATTTGACCTGGCTTTATGATTGGTTTTTATGTTACATATGCATTGCTTCTACAACAAATAATTTTAATAGATTTTAGATAATAGATTGTAATAATTTTATTTGATAAGATTTTATTAGGTAAAAAAAGTGAGAAGTATCTCTCTATATGGGACCAATTCAATATTTGTAACAATTGATTAATATAAGATGTGAATTTTAAAACTTTTAATACTAATCTTTTTCAAATAAAGTTTAAAAGATCAGATTTGCATGTGGAATCAAACAGAGTGTGTGTGGTAAATGTGTTGTGTGTTGTGTGTGATGCTGTACCAAGAACATATGTTAGTCAGAGGTGGAAGGTTGTAAATCAAAACTTAGTTTATTGTAGATTGTTGCATTTTAATGATGGACATCCAGTTAATAAGTATTATTTGTAATGTATAATGTGTTTTAATTAATAAGAGCTTGAAAATTCCTGCAAAATGTACATATTTACAATCATTTAATACTAATAATTTTGACTCATAATGAAATGTGTGAATATGCTGCTTTTGTAAGGTAACTAATTCTCATGCTCATGATGATGTGTCACCATTTAGAAGTTTTTTGTTTAGAAACATGTAAGTTGACTTTTGCTTTTTGTAGGATCCATAACCAGAATTGGTGTCTTTCATATGAGCACATAGATCAGATCTGCCTCAAAGGTTATGCAAAATAATAAGCTGCTGACAAAAATTATGTATGTTGATTATACCATTGCTAAAACAACAAATGTTATGGCTTAAGACCTGGATAGTACTACAGCTTTGCCCTGAAATTTTTTTTACATGCCATCTTTTTTGCACTGCTCCTAGAAATCTCTACTCATACCAACATGTATGATATTGTTAACTGTATCAACTCTAATTGAGCAAAACTTTGTCTAACTTACTTGATGGAAATGTAACAATCTGAAAGTGCAATAATTAGTCACTGTAGCCTTCAGTACATCCCATTTTATTGTGCCTGTTATCAGTGGGTGTGGTGGAAATTACAATGCACTCAAAAATTAGGGGATATTTTAAAATGAATATGAAGTGGATCCCACAAGAACTGCTGTAAATTCTGAACGTATCCATGTTCCATCACTGTCAGTGTGTTTTGGTAGTTTTGGGTGACCACACACCATACTGAACAATTAATGTGTGGCACTCTCGTCCAGTTTAACATGCTTCTGTTCACCCCTATAAATATGTCACTTGCTAATCCATCACGATAATTGAGTTTGCATCTCATTCGTGTAATCAAACAACTTTATTTGACTTTTCATTTGCTTTCCTGACAATCTTGTTTAATAAAATACAAACAAATGTTTCTTTTTAATCGCTTCATATTAATTTGGAAAAAAAATCCCCTAATTTTTGTGAGCAGTGTAGAAGAACACACTTTTAATGTTCCAGTGCCCATGTATTGCAATAGCCTACATGAATAACAACTATTCAACAACAGCTGATACAACCACATGGGAAAGGGTTTACTTTGGCAAACCATTTTTATGCACCAAAATACAGAGTTATATTAACAAATGACATTTAAAACTGGTAGACACCAAGGGTGGACCAGAAACAATGTGAAACCATGTATTGTGCTAAAAAATCAGTATTCCAAGTTGTTTTTTCCAGAAATAAAGTTCTTCGGACCAAAGATGAACATGACCATCTTTACTGTTATCAGCACTAATAAGTCCAAAAGCTAGGGTCTGTCATTGTATGTGGTTGTGCCTGTTCTCTTGGCAAAGGTAATTTACACTTCTGTGATGGCAGCATTAATGCAGAAAAGAAAATTGAGATCTTATAGCAGAATATCTGCCTTCAAGTCATCATCTTTTCAAGGGATGCTGCACTACATCCATGTAGTTTTCAAATGACAATCTAAAACCACATGCTGCACACATTACAAAGGCCTGGCTGCAAAAGAAGTGGGTATGGGTACTGGATTGACCCCCCTCCAGTCCTAACCTGTACCTAGTTATTATTGAAATACATTTGCAGCGCAACCTGAACGCATCTTTAGCGATGTGACCAGGGTCACAGGGTCTAATGTCATACACTGACTGGACTAGGAACTGGAAGTGGTATGACTCCAACCTCCAGTGCTCTGCCCAGGGTACTGCCAGCTCTATGCTCTTACTTGGTCCAGACCTCCTGTTTGGACATGGCCACCATACAGCTGACATGAGCTTCACACTGACTTTGAGCCTCTTCCAGGATGAAATGGAACGGATCAGTCACTTTTCATTTCCTCAAGACTAAGGATTTTGCTGGCTTGAAGCTCTTTTTTGCCCATGTAAATGACTCGTCTGAGACCTTGGAGAAGCCACCTGCCACCGTTCACTGTGAGAGCATCCATAAATGCTCTAATCAGGGTTTGTCAGGTGGCAGATCTGGACATTTCACCTCTGCGCTCAGCGTCCACTGACATCATGAGCATGTTCATGGCAAATGCAAACAGGTGCACAGAGATTGTACAGTCGGGGATAATGCCCTTAGATGATGCCATGTCGATGCTTAGGTCCCAGAGGACACCCACAGACTAAAGTTGTTATACTGGTCAAGGATGATGTTCTGTAACTTTTCTGGAACATAGTATCTGCTTAGGGCAACTTCCACCAGCTTGTGTGGTGTCGATCCACAAGCATTTGCAAGGTCGAACCACTGCACTGTCAGGTCTCCCTTGCTTTCCTGTGCTTCTTGGATCAGTTGTATACAACCTGAGACACCTGGAACCCCTCCCTTCTGCACCGAGGTGTCAAAACACATGTTCAGGAGAAATCCAATGAGGCGAATGGCAACGATCTTGAAGACGGTCTTGCACTTAACACTAAGGAGATGAACTGCTAAATGTTGCTAGTATTCTCTCTCCTCCTCGGCAATCCACACATCCTCTTGGTATCTCCACTACTGAGGTACCTTCCCCTTCCTCCAGATGACTCTATAGATAGTAGCTCTTGTCTGAGTTGGGGGATATTTTTCTGTCCTTAGTTTGGAACAGTTGCTGCGGTAGTAGTCTTGGTGGCATGATAAAAGAACAGAGAATTTTGAAACGAGAAATGTGACAATAAAGGATAAAGTGTAGGGAAAAGGAATGGCAACATTACAAAGTGTTAAATGCGTTACTGTCCCAACTTTTTTTGGATTGTGTTGCAGACCTGAAATGCAGGAGTGGAGCTTTATTAACAAGCTTACTAGACCAAACACGAAATAAAAGTTAAATTAAATGTATGAAACAATGTTTGTTTTTTATTTATTTTAGTTGTTCTTTAATTTCATGTAGTTGTTGCTATCATAGTTATGTGACACGCTATCTGTTTGTAGTCTTGCCAATATGAAAATTCCAGTACACACATCAAGCACTTTTTACACATGAAAAGCTTACCCTAGCTTTTTATTAGTATGTACAAACTATGCACTCTTTCACAGCTCTTAGATGGGAATCAGTTGGGAGTGGCCCTTCCACACAAGAGGGGTAACCCATGCAGTTGAGGAGGTTTCACTGGGTCTGACCCACACTAATTTGGGGTGTGTGGTTTTGGCTGTATCTAGCAGCAGAAAATGGGGCAAGTTCTCCATATGGTCCCATGTGTCTATTTTTTCCCTAAATCTATTAAAATGTTTTCTGTGTTATGGCAGAAACTGTATTACTGTATCATTGCAGATATAAATGAGAAAAGATCACAGCATGCATTTCTTCCAAAAATATCAAGAATGCTGATTTGTCTGACCACAATACACTTTTCCACTTATAAGAGATTGATGGTACATCAGTAAGACAACATAAGAGCAAAATGCAGATCTTAATTTGTAAATCATGAGGTAAAAAGGAGCACCTTGACCTGAGTGTGCCTCATTGACCCTGTCAGTGGGCATTAAGTGAAAACGTCCTGGAACAACAAAACAACAACGCTAAGTGCAACACCTAATACAATAGCCTTCAAAATAGAATACCTATATCAATGACTTACATCATCCTAACTGTTAGTTGTCTTTTTTCACCATTTGCAATCCTTGCTGTCCTGAAGTGTGAGTGTGCAGTTTTTGACTGATGATTAAAGAAAATTAGCTATTTGGGTTGTAAAAGACATATTACAAAAATAAGTACCATGTAATTAACATTTGTTTCTTAATATTGATTTTTGCATTTTTTTTTATTTTGTACTGGGTCCACAAAATAGATGCTGGAAAGCATGTGCTCCAAATATGAGAAGTATCGGATCTTGCTGTGGCAGGATTCTGGCCTTAAATTAAGCAATTACTATAAGACTGCAGATCTATTCATATAGCGTACATTTAATTTTGTTCCTAGCAGCTATATTAAGGACATGAAAGACCACTGTGGACCCTCGAAAAATAAAAGGTATCGTTTTGAATGCTCAATAAAACATTGATTTCCACATCAAAACAGTTTTTTTTTCTTTGCTTTTTGTGAGACATCTTGGAAGATTTTTGCCATGTTCCTCTGTCCAAAACCTTTACTGTATGGGCAGGAATTAATAATTTTTGGGCAAGAATTATGGCAATTGTATGCTAATGAAAAGGACCTTGCACAAGTGGCCAATATGCAGATGATTGGTATACATTAACATACACACATTCTACTGATAAATCGTGTATTTACGGGGCATTCATAAATCAATATAAGACTTTTCCAAAAGACCATTTTACTTGTAATTTACAAGCAGCTTGCTTGCCTTTTTCCCCAAAAGTCTAATGAATGAGACCCGATGAGTTTGTTGATAACTGCCACCATGCAGTTCGCGCTTAGTATAGGTAAATTTTCTCACCTAGTAGTGTAGCCTTTACATTCAGTTCCCCTCTTCTGTATATAAGCATATACCTGTATATGTATATCAGATTAATTTGTGTTTGTTAATATGTGTCGGTTAATATGTGTGTCCCCCTGTTAACCATGAGGGTTATGTTCCAAGACCTCCTGTAAATTTCAAAATGTGGACAATACCAGATCAAATATATATTATGTATTGTTAATTTGAAATTAGAAGCTGCTACTACATGATTAACTGAGATGATTCACATTGATGAATTATTTATTTTGTGAATTTTAAATGTTCTGATTTCTGAACTGAAACTGATGGTACTGAATAGATGAATGCACATATAATTTAATTGATATATTTAATTGAATTTAAATAAAAGTTGAATTCATATAAAAATTCAATAAAATATATCAATTCAGTGGCCCTTGCCTGGCCCACCTACTCACACAAATATACATGTGTGAGTAGGTCGACCAGGCAGGGGCCACGGATAAGTTATAATGGACCAGTTACCTGTCTACATAAATGAGTGGATCAGACACAGCAGTGCTGTAGAATTTTTAATGCACTGTGCAAACTCACTGTCCACTTTATTAAACAGAGAGTGACTAACACAAACAGTGCAGCAAAACATGAACTATTTTAATCTGTGAATGTTTTCATTGTAAACTATCATATTGTGCCATGGTGTAAAGGAAAACATTAGGACATCTTGGTCAGGGGCAGTTTATCTTTTGCTGCACAGTTTGTGTTAGTCACCCTCTTCTGCCCATCATCAGAGGTCAGAGGGTGCTGCCCACAGGATATTTTTGATGTTGATATGCTTTTTTGGATGACTATTCTTAAGTTAGCAATGGCAATGATCTATAAAAACTCCAGCAGCACAGCTGTGTCTTATCCACTCGTACCAAACAACACACACCAACACACCACATCAGGGTCATCCAGTACCTAAACAATACCTGCTCTTTGATGATCCTGTCCATTGAAGAACAGGGTGAATGGGGGCTAACAATGTGTGCAGTGCATCAGATGGAATACACTCTTTCATTATATGAGTACAAATTATTCCTATATAACATCTGTTTGGTTTCCAAATCACAAATGCTATAAGATGAACAAATTGAAAGAAAAAAACAAGCAACAGCTAACATTTGTTGCATTATTAAAAATGGAGAATTGTGTAGGTGATTTGTCATTCTACACAATGTTGATGGTTACCCCAAGTCAGGAAATCAAAATGATCTCCTGTCCTCTGCAACTACACTTATATACATACAGCACCACTTAATATAAAGCTTAAAGCCTTAGTTTCTTTATTAAAATAAAACCAGAAAGTACAGGGAATTTTGGTAGGATTTTCAGATTTCAGGAAAAAAAGATGTTAGGCCATGGATTGGCTATAACTAGTCAACAGGTAGTATGAGATGTAGTGTTTTGGCATCAATTTGCTACTGAAAACATAGGCCGCTGCAGTGATAATGGTAATTGTTAAAAAAAAAAATCAAAAATTGTATGGATGCTACATGTTATGACATTCTAAGGTAATTACACACATTTTATTGGAGCAGAGAATGTTCAAAGTCTGGGTTTTGGACTTGGCCAATGAAGCAAGGTGTTGATGTTTAAAACATTGACAAAGTGTAAATCATAATGATTTTGATGGCAAATTTTTATGTAGTCAGTATGTTACTAGTATTAAATTAACTTCAACTGTGCATTTGATGTAGTGTCTAATTTCATAACCTCTGAACAGGAAGGTCCTTCTGTACATAAAGTTATAAGCTATAGTGTATATATAGTATATACACTAAGGGTCGATTACAACATCCACTAGCCATAATGAGAAAAACTAGACGGAATAAGAGAAAAACAGTACAAAGGATGCAGGAAGACAGTAAAGCCACTCTTCTTAAAAGCATTGTGTCAGTCAAACTTCGGTAGTCTAAAAATACTTCAGCAAAGATTCCAATTCTACAGTAATATGCGCTGCAAGACATCAGGTACAGGAACACAGAGCACGCCATCCAGCAGACAAACATTAAGTGAAAAGGTAAAAACACAACAGTGCTCATAGTGCAACACGTAATAAAATGGCCTTCAAAATATATCTATATAATTTTTTTTTGCCATTCCCAAACCAAACTATTCATGAGCTGTCCTGGCGCACACATGTACAGTAATGATCTAATTATGCTGTTACCATCAAAGAAAATTAGCAGTTAGGTGTTTGGAAAAGAGGTTACACACAGATAGAACAAGTTAGTTAAAATATGTTTATTAATGTTGTCCATTTTACTTCTATTTTATATATAAAAACGTAGAAGTGCTGGAATTGGAGATATGAGGTGCAGGTCTAACACCAGATCTATTTCTGCCAGGATCCAGTTTAAATTAAGATCTGCAATTTTATAATATTGTTCACTTTTATTTTGATTGTTTTTAATGCATAGCCTAAGTAAACACTGAAGCTGGAATTTTAATTCACTGACCATATATCTCTATTATTTCAAATATGATTTAACACATTCTTTGCCATTGTCAATCAGCATTTAACTGTGCCAATGAAAAACAAAAAATTAGCATCTCCACAGTTTCTTTCTGCTTTGACTATGGAAAACACAATTAGTCGACCCCTAATTTATACATGTACTTTAATCCAGGGTTTAATTAATGTAATTCTTCCAGTCACAGTTCTTAAAGTTACGACATTCTTAAAGGTTTTTGTAAAACGCAAAAAATAATTGTTATTGGAAAACACACGTTGCTTATTGATATTCTATGTTTCTTGTTTCATTCTAAACGTGTCCACCTCAAGGGAGTGCTGTTGAGGAACCTGGAGGAACAAGTGACATGTGAATTGGTCTGGGTAAACACCAGTCTTTGAGTGTTGTAATCATCGCGAAACTTTTTTGCTAGATATAAAATATTGATGTGCCACCACCAAGTCGTTTTTTTGTGGGGGTTTCCCACTTAGACTGCTTGCATGCTCTCATAAGTTTGGAATATGGTTTTCCATGTTGTTTTGTCCCCCTAGGATTTCTGCACCAACTGGAAATGATTTGCCAACAATCAAATAATGCAAATAAAGTCAAATTTATCGCAAGAAAAAATACCTAAACGAATCATTAATTTAAAGTGTTACTTTTACTGTGGTGACAATTTTAGCCATTAATGCACTTTGCAAGTTCATATGTGTTGCTGCGGAGGTATTCTAAGCTATTAATACTTAGCCCTTAACGTTTCAAGTGAATATAAATATAGAATGGTAAATTTTTTAATCAGCTACACAGAAAAAAACAATCCATATACAATATAACTTTTTTTTCACATTTGCGTTCACATAGTTAATGTGGTGCTTCTAGCCATTGTAGAAACATTGAGTAGGTGTGTTCCAACTAGATGTTTTTAGAGTGTTTTTTCATTGCCGTTCCGTTGTGATCAACACATACATGCACAGCATGAGCATTGTGGTAACTGTGCTGCTGACATACATCTTACATCCTGTGTTCAGTGATATCAAGGCCAAGCTGTTCTATAAGGGTAGACTGAAGTTGAGGTGTAGTGTGGTTAGATGATGAGCTGTCTCTGTGTTTGTACATGTATATGTTAGTCTGAATGTGCTTGGATTTTTGCAAGAGTGCACATGCTTATATGTGGGAAAGTTGATGAGGGAGGAGAAGGGCAAGTGTTGTTCTCTTCTTTACGCCTGGGTCTTATCTGATGAGTGGAGGGGCAAACAGAGTGTGCAAAACTGAGCTGTGGCGGAAGGGAGTCAGAAGTAAACACTGAGAAGTTTGAAACCACATAGCACACCTGGCGCACCTCACTGTGAACGACTTCAAACAGCCAGAAGGAGTCTTATTCATACATTTAACTGTTTCACAACCACTCTGTCAAGGAACATATACACACAGCACTGGATTAGCCCATATAACGGCATTTTGAATTCTTAACCACTTGCATATCTCCTATATGAGTTTCTGTCATCATGCCAGTCGAGAAGGTGTTCCTGATCTCAGAATTATTTCATATCCACTAATCTCAAAACATTAACAAAAAGTGTTTGTGTTAGTCCTTTTGAATGGATGATTGTCATACAGTTTGTTACCACATCACTAAATTACTATTTATACTTCACAAATTTCACAGTTCACAAAATTAAGCAAGTGATATCTATTTTACAAATGTTCAGAAGATGATGACATCCCCAAAAGCTTTTTAAATAAACATTAACCTACTGTGCACTCTAAATTGAAAAACTATGCTGTAGATCCAACCCACTAAAAAAATGAGCTTCACCCCATAAGTCTGCAATTAATGAACCATAAGAAGAAATTAAAAACAGAATTATAGTACAGAATAACAGAATTACAGACTACGTTTTTGTAAATGTATTTAAAAAAAGACAAAGTCTTGCATGGACATAAGTATTTAGATCCTTTGCTCTGACACTTGAATCTTATCTAGAAATAGAAATAAAGCCATAAGGGGGAAAGGGCTGCATGTAAAGCGCAGATACATGAGATTGTGTAACAGCACAGATCTGGAAAAGGCTATAAAAATTATGCTGCACTGACAGTTTCCAAGAGAGCAGTGCCTAGTGGTTAGGGTACTGGACTATGGACCAGAAGGTTCATGGTTCAAATCCCACCTCTGCCAAGCTGCCACACTTGGGTCCCTGATCAAGGTGCTTAACCCACAATTGCTTGGATTGTAAGACTGTATGAGTTTTAAGTGGCTCTGGATAAATAACATAAATGTAAATGTAAATGTACATAATTTTTAAATAGAAGAAGTTTTGAATAACTAGGACTGAGTAGAGCTGGCCACCCACCAAATACAGTAATCGAAAAATAATTGTGGCCTTTGTATGAGGGTGAACGATTAAGGTCCAAAGATCCGTTGTGCAGATGGGAGAGACTTCCAGAAGGTCTGTCATTGCAGCACTCCACCAATAAGGACTTTGAGTGGCCAGACATAAGTGTGAAAGACACATGAAAACCCTAGTACCTGTATTAATTGTAACTGTTTGAACTCGTTACCCGTATAAAAGACACCTGTCCACAAACTCAATCAGTCACACTCCAACCTCTCCAAAATGCCCTTGATCAAAGAGCTGATAAAGGACACCAGGAACAAAATTGTAGACCTGCACAACGCTAGGATGGGCTACAGTACAGTAGGCAACAGCTTGGTGAGAAGACAACAAATGTTGGCACAATTGTTAGAAAATTACGACTGGCTATCTTGTGTTCCATGCAAGATCTCACCTCATGGGGCAAGGATGGTTCTGAGAAAGCACAGGAATCAGCCCAGAGTTACACAGGAGGGTCTTGTCAATGACCTGAAGAGCGCTGGGACCACAGTCTCAAAGATGACCGTTAGAAACATACTACGCCGTCATTTATTAAAATTCTGAAGGCATGCAAGGTCCCCCTGCTCATGCCAGCAAATGTCCTGAAACTCAGTGTTACCCAGTGTCAGTCCTGAAACCTGAAAGATCTGGAGAACATCTGTATGGAGGAGTGGGCCAAAATCATGGTCAAGAACTATAGCAAACGTTTGACCTTTGTAAATGCAAAGAACGTTTTCTGTACCAAATATTAAACTCCGTTTTTCTATTGAATAAAATACTTACTAATTTTATGCAATAAAATGCAAATTAACTATTTAAAAATCATATAATTTTCTGGACTTTCTCACATTTTAGTGTACTTAAGAAAAATATTTACAGACCCCTCCATTCTTTGTTCTTTGTGGGAAAACTTCACAATCGGCAGTGTATAAAATACTTATTTTCCTCACTGTAGGAGTAGCTTACAACTCTGTGAATGTCTTTAAGTGGCCAGCCAGAGCCCTTACTTGAACCTAGTTGTTCATCTCTGGAAACTGAAAACTGGAAAAAAAAAACCTGAAAAAGGCTGTCCACCAACATTTCCCATCCAACCTCAGATTGAAAGGATCTGCAGAGAATAATGGCAGGAAATTTCCAGATTCAGGTGTTTAACACTTGTGACATCATACTCAAGTAGACTGGAGGACCAAATCGCTGACAAAGGTGCTTCAACTAAGCAGTGAGTAAACAGTCTTACTGACATACTTATGTCAATACAATAATTTAGTTTATCCTTTTCAATAAATTCTGTTCTCACTTTATTATGGGGTATTATGAGTTATCTTATCTTATCTTATCTTATCTAGTGAGTGCAGAATTATATGGAAAGACAAGCACAAGGCCGCAACATAACTAAATGTGAACAAAGTGAAAGGGTCTGAAGACGTTTCAAATGCATTGTTCAAGTCCAGCAGTGACAAATATGAATATAAGAAAATAAATGAATAATGAAATAATCATTTAGTAATAATAATAATTATTATTATTATTACAGTGCCTGAAACACACTGTATAATGTTGTCCCTCATAATATAGCACAAACGACTAGGTATACAGCCATAGTTCAAACACTGTTGCTAGATTGCTCTGTGGTATAATATATATTTAATGTGTATATTTGATGTATTTTAATAGATATAAGTTAAATGTAAAATCTCACGTACATGCCATTGGAGAATGTATGAACTTGAGCTATCGCATGTTTTGTCTGATCAACTTGATTTCATTAGCTAATAAACATCCATTCCCGTATTTCATTCCTGCAACACAATCAAAAAGCTAGTAATAAATAAAAATACAATTAAATAATGATGTGATTTCAAACAGGTGATGTCAACAGGCTATTGTAATCATGATTTGGCAAAAAAGCAGAAAGGCTTTATCTAAGAAAGAAAGAATCTAAGAAAGGCTTTGATGA
This sequence comes from Parotocinclus spilosoma, assembly GCA_033117975.1. NCBI lineage: Eukaryota > Metazoa > Chordata > Actinopteri > Siluriformes > Loricariidae > Parotocinclus > Parotocinclus spilosoma. Next base: position 14,419 of record JAVSBV010155787.1, read on the forward strand.
GCAGATATTACCAGAGGATCTCCAGTTTGTCAACAAATGTGTGAGAAAATTACTGAAATGTACTTGAAATAAAGATTGGAATTTTTCCTCTACAGTGCATAATATAATTAAGCGATCAAAACTTTGTTAAACACTACACTACAAAGTTACATTCACAAATGCCACTTTAAACTTTACTATAAAAAAAGAAGAACCAGAAGTTGTGTCAACTTATCTGGGCTCAGAGGCATCTAGAACGATCCATTACACAATAGAAATGTGTATTGTGGTCCCAACTTTTTTTGGAATTTGTAGCAGGCCTGAAATGCAAGAATGGATGTTTATTAACAAATGAAATAAAGTTTACTAGTCAAAACATGAAATACCTAATAAAAATTCATACTGTTTGTTAGGGTTCTTACCTTCCCCCGGTGTGTTCAGCCGTCCTCGCTGGTCGCCATTACAGAGCCATCGGTGGGACGGCTTAATATCCACTATCGTAATTATGTCCAGATCCCGAACAGCTGCT
>JAVSBV010155798.1:0-29014 GCA_033117975.1 Parotocinclus spilosoma
GGTAGTGTATATATATATATATATATATATATATATATATATATATATACACAAAATATTGACACTTTGGACACAATTTGGCTATTAGGAGTGTACTCACTTTAGTTGCCAGCGGTTTAGATATTAATGGCTGCATGTTGAGTTATTTTGAGGGCGTAGCAAATTTGTACAATACAAATGTGTTTGTGAAATGCTATCTTGAAGTGTATAGCAATGCATGGTCCACGCAGCAGGTTATATAATGACGCCTGTTGTAACTAAGTGTTTTTGAATTGTGAAGATTTGAATTGTGAAGATTTTAGACTTGGAGAAAAAATGAAGAGAGCATACCGCTGTGCACATTCACTGTTGTTTATGTACTTCTTTCTTGACCTAGACAAAATAGCAAGTATTTCCTTATCAATACATAATTAATACCTCAGTTAAAGCCTTTCTGCCTAAAAATTACACTAAAGCAGTGTACCATTTCAATCTGTTTTATCTCTTTTTGTGACTAATGCAGCAGTGTTCACCCTGGTGTTGTTTTGTGTTAGTGCAGGTATGCCCTAGTTCGCCTGAGGGACAGATAAGATTACAGATGTGCCTGTCCTCGTGGGTAAGAGCTCTAGCAGACATTACTCATCTCATTTGTGTTACAATACCCCCTGAAAAGCAAGCTTTATGGTCCAGGACAAGAGAACTTTGGTATCACCCCTCAGTAAGTCCTGATCAATGAACATCTGAAGCAGAATTATAGTGCAGACAGTGTCACCATTATTGCACCTGAAATGCTTACACACAGCAAAATTTGAGTATGTCAGCCTGCTTAAGCTCTTGGCCAATTATCCACCCACAATGAGAACAAAACAAACTTTATGGACAAATGTGAGCTTTTTTATTCATGATCTCCAGATCTAATTTTACATTTAAAACATGACATGTTTTTACCTTAGTATCTCCAAGGCTTTGTCCACAGTAATAAAGATGCATTAATAGTAATGTCTTCATATACTGTATTTCTGATATTATTTTTTAGGAGGTTATATCCACACAAATACTGAGGGGAGGGAAATTGTGTATAGTGCAGCTGCATGGTGCCAAACGCAAATTACATTTAGTGGCAAAATCAAATTGGAGGAAGTGGGGTAAACCTATTACAACATAATACAGCATATAGTTTGGAAAATATTTGCCCAGTGTCTTTCCACACAATTGATGGTGTACTGATACACTGAACAATTATAACCAGTCTAGCCTAATATACTGCTCCAGAAAACAAGGGATATATCAAAATGAAATATCCCATAATAAAATATGCCCTCATTTTTTGAGCAGTGTATATCCTTAAGCCTTTAAAAACCTAAATAGCAGTTTTCATCTTATCACTTCCACCTACTGGCTGTGTAATTCAGCTAATTTGTGAGTGGCTATTATAAATATAATAATACAGTATACTATCTCAAGTTTAATATGACTAAGGTTTAATGACCTTGCTGATCAGTCAGCATGTCCCAAATTTCCATACGTACTTGAAATGTATTGTTTTTTACACTTCAACTCCATTAAAAGTAATTTCACAGTCTGTGACATAGTAACAAGACTAAAGTCATCATCACTGGCTCACACTAAATGCTAAATAAAATAGATTAAATAGCAATCTCCACTGACTGTGCTGCAGTGTCACCTTTCTCCATGGTTCAAAATCTGTTTGTTATCTTGCCCACTTTTTCTTTTGATGATGAGTTTTTTAATTCTGAAAATATTGCCAGAATCAGCCCATGTATTTCCCAGTTTGCCGCTGAAACTCTTTTACTTGCTTTTATTTTCCAGTTGACTGGACTACTCTACACCTCTCCTCTGAACATTATTTCTTCTTCATTAATAAGCATTAGATGATTCAGAACACTGCTGTTCGCATTCTCATGCTACACTGGTCCAATAATCCTTAAATGCTTTTACTCCAAAACCTCTAATGACTTACTGGAAAGTGTCACATACATTTTTAAAAAATATTTCTACCCCACCTTTTGTTTGAGAATGACTCATAGATTCTCAATAGGGTTTAGGTCAGGAGACATGCTTGACCCTTACCCTCAGTTTCTGTAGCAAGACAGTGGTGTTTGGGGTCGTTATGTTGGAATACTGCCCAGTTTCTAAAGGGAGGGAATCAGGCTCTGCCTCAATATGTCATAGTACATGTTGGTATTTATGATTCCCTTAATGAACTGTAGCTCCCCACAGCCAGAAGCACTCATGCAGCCCCAAAACCACAATGTTCCTACCACCATGCTTGACTGTAGGTAAGACACACTTCCTTCAATACTCCTCACCTGGTTGCCACCACACACAATGGACACCATCGAAACCAAATAAGTTTATTTTGGTCTCATCAGACCACAGGACATGGTTCCAGTAATCTATTACCTTAGTCAGCTTGTTTTCAGCTAACTATTTGCAGCCTTTCTTGTGGATGATCTTTAGAATAGGTTTCCTTACGTTTCCTTACGTGAATCCGTACAGTTTGCCGCATACGATGCAAGCACTGACAAGCCCTCCACTTCTTTGACATGGAGCACTGTCACAGTCCAGCATGCCAGCTCTGAACTCAGTCTAACTCAGCACTCACAAGCTCAGTCTCCAGAGTACTGATTCAGGATTAGGTTCACCTGCGTCCAGCCAATTGAAACCTGAGAAGCCCCACTTCTGCTGGAATTTATACCCCATACTTTTGCTGGTCATACACAAAGTATTTTGGTTATCTTTATGCACAATACTTAGTATTTCTTGTATTGTAATTCTGGTTTTTGATCCTTACTTTGTTTACCTTGACTCTGTATCTGCTTACTTCCTGTTGGACTCACCCATATCACCCAAACCCTACCTGGTTTATCATTTACAGAATTTCCTTACATAGTACCTTTCTTTGCTATAATATTAATAAACTACACTTGCGAATTCTTCCTACTTCTGTGTTATGTGGATTGTACTCGCTGCACCTAACAAGCTTCAACTTCTTTGGTCAATCATGGTGAGGCCTGTTCTGAGTGGAACCTGTCCTGTTAAACCTCTGTATGGTCTTGGCCACCGAGCTGCAGCTCAATTTCAGGGTGCTACCAATCTTCCTAGGCCTAGGCCATCTTAATGATTATCACCAATTATTTTTCTCAGCTACTCAGAGTTTTTTGTCGTGATGTGGCATTTTAAACTTCCAGTGGCAGCACCAGATTTAACACACCTGCTTCCCAATCACACCTGAGACCTTGTAACACTAATGAGTCACATGACACCAGGGAGAGAAAATTGAGAACAATTTGGCCATTTTCACTTAGGGGTGTACTTAATTTTGTTGCGGAACAAGTTATTTTGAAGCATAGCAAATGTACACTGTTATACAAGCTGTGCACTGACTACTTTACATTGAATCAAAGTGTCCTATCTTCAGTGTTGTCCCAAGAAAAGTTATAATAAAAATGAGGGGTGTACTCACTTTTGTGAGCTGTATGTTAAAAGTGGTGGAACTGGGATCATTTGCCAACCATGAGCCTCATGTCAGATAAAAACATACATAAGCCATGAAAAGCTTGCTGTAGAATAACACAAACGACAGGAGTAATGTCTGCTAGACCTCTTGCCCATGGTGTGAAAACATTTCCAAATATATAAATAACAGATTCTGTGTAAATGACAGTGCCGTAGTCCAAAGATATACAGTATATGCACATGTCATTTCAAAATATATTTAATGTGGTCAGGGGAATAAATATCTTTAGCAAAAACTCCTAGGTAAGTGCATAACAAAAGAGGAATCACCTGTGACCTGGAGTATCCTGTTCGGAATCTGTAGCACAGAACAAATATCTGTCTTTGCCCTCATGCCTAAATTTACATTCTACTGAGATTCTACTCTCAATTCATGCTGCTTTCTGGCACATGTACCTTTAAATTTCCTTTGCTTCACTACATACATCTGTTTTTCCATCTATCTTTCTCTGTTTGACTCATCTCACTTATTTCTTTAACGTTCTCACCCCACCCCCAGATTTGACAAACCAGGTCTATTTTTAGGTGACTGCTTTTACACGTTGCTTTGTGAATCCCAGGGAAGAATACTTTCTATTCTCTTCTCACTGGGCATCAGAGGTGTCTTTCTCCGCATGTCTAGCGTTATATGAATGAAAAATCACAGAAATAGCATTCTGTATTCAGATCATATTTTTCAGACTCATTTTTCACTCTCACTTTGTCATTATTACAGTATCCCCATGTGTCCTCATTCTGTAGAGAACAAAGATTATGCTATTCAAATAGCAGATGAAATACTGATGCTGGAAATAATTGTATAAATATATTATTGTATTAATATTCAGGCTCTCATTCATGGCTCGGCAAAAGCATAGGGATCATTTAGACACACAAGTTGATATAAAAGCAGATCTTTGGATTGTGGGAGGAACATGGAATACCAAGAGGAAACCCACACAAACAAGGAAAAACAAGTAAAAAAAAGAAAATACAAATACAGCACTGTACCCCCCCCCCCACACACACACATTAAAATCATGCATCACATGTTTCTTACCAATAGGATTATTCATGTCGTAGTAACCATATATTGTTTCCTTAAGCTGGGTATTCACATAAATAAACACTTTCAGTAGAAAGTTTGTAACACAGCATCAAAGATAAAGGCCTATCTGGGAAATACACAGTGTAAAGTGATACTTTGTGCAGCGCAACACAGACCTTAAAAGGAGCGTCTCTTGCGAGGTAAGCAATTGGAGATTCTTCTTCTTGTCACCAAGCTGTAGACAGCAAACAGAGCTCAATGTCTCAGTCATAGAGTTGTTCAGATGGCAAACACTAACCTGTTTCTCATCACAGTATTACAAACTAAACTTCAAATGCCATCCGCTTCAATCTATGTGTGCTGAAATTTGACATGCCTGTTATTGTAAATTTGGGTTTGAGTGCTGTCTCTGTATGTGTGTCCAAGTGTTTGTGTTTTACTTCTACAAGAGAACAAATGTATTTAAAAATGTTGCAGCATAGTTGTTAGGATTTAGTTCCAACTATCAGCAGGGATAAGTATGCATAAGGTCATAAACCCATGTGGAAAGACTTAACACTCATCAATGTTCAGTTTTCTGAGGACATACTACATGGCCACTGGAGTGAAAAAGGCAGAGTTACAAAGGAATACCACTTTCCTATTGACCTAATACAGTAGACTAGTTTGATAAATTATGGAATTACCACATGTGTTTACCCAGCTTTTTTTTTTACTCTGTAACAAAAATAGTCACTGATATGACTCCAAACAATCTTTTAATAGCTGAACATTGAATGTTAAGGAAAATATGGAATCATCTTAAACTGGCACAAGGTAGTCCTTTTAAAAGGGAACATGATATTGGACTTAATTAAAAGAAGCATGACCAAACAAGAGTTGCCAACTGAAACAATAGAAACAATCATAAAACTCCTTTAAAACAGCAAAATCCAACATGCAGTGTGGCAATAAGTCAAAATGTTAGTGGTTGGTTGTTATTAGTCAGCTGTGTCTAATTTAGTGCAATTATATAAAATGTAATGCCATTAGCAGAAATCAGAGTTAGACAAAGAAAGACAAAGACTAGGGATTGAAAACTCAAAGCAATATTCCTTAAATAGAAAATGAAGAACAGAAATGAAATACTAATGCGTTGAACAGTAGCTCATTTGACGCTGTTGTAAGAACTCTGAAAGGCTGAAATGGAACTTACATAGACATGCCAAACAAAAACCAGCACTAACACCCACACAGAAGAAAACATGGTTAAAGTGGACTAAAGACAAGCAGTCATGAACCATGGATGATTAGATGAAATGTTGACATGTCAACCACTTTTCCAGTGTTGCAGCGTTCGTCAACATTGAGAGATTCCATATTTTTCCCCTCTACATGATTTGGATATAACACTAATGGAAATTGAATTAATTATTTCTCTAGAGAAGAGAAATGCACTATAATACTCCCATACACACTTGTGCAGATGAGAAACTCAGCAAGGGGGTGCCATGTTGGGAGTGATGAGCGCTGGAAATGTAATGAGTGTAAAATGATGCAGTTTAGTTTTAGGTATCTAAATGCAATGTTGTACAAAGTTTCAAAGACTACTGTTTTACAGGTCACGGGAGAAAACCTGACAGTTGACACGATCTCAGTCCTACCTAAAGTAAAATCAGTGTGCATTTTCCACCTACTAATCTTCATTTCAAGTCTGCATTCTTCAAGATCACTCTCTGACAGTCAATCATGACAAAATCAAACAGTCTTAGTCAGCCATTTTTACTAAATAGGACTTTGTTTACATAAACAAATAAATATTTTGTCCTGCAATAGGCTTCTTTAGCACACACTTATGCTGAGATATGTTTCCCATTAGTTTTAAAGAGGACAACGTGTACAGTGCTTTATATTAATTGCATAAAGCTGGATATAATAACTACATATTTAAAAAGTGCAGAATGCTAAGCACTGGTTTCAACCAAACTATTATTAAAATTTATTTTAAAAATCAACCGTTTTCAAATCAACAGTTTGGTCAAATAAAAAAAACCTCACACAAAAACATAATGATTAGCAGCTTGTCAAAATAGTTTATTTTCTTGCAATTTCAATACAATATGATTTGGAATAATGCAGGATACTTTATAGTGGCATTTATATTCATGTATTTATCAAATTAGGTATTTTATTAATCCAAGATCTTCAATGTGAGCTTAAACCATGTCCTTAACTATATATAAATAACCTTTAATCACAGACTATCCAAACCCAAGAGCTAAGCAGTTATTTTTTATTGACAATGACATTGCATCTGTTAGCAACCTCCAGTGAAAGTGATGGGAGAAAAACAGAGCCCTGATTAGCTCACAAGTTTAGCCATTTTATGTCGCAGGCAAGTTATATTAAATGATTGCCATAACCACCCACTCCACCATTTACTGCACTTCACTTCTAAATAAGGGTTTGTTTAGTAGAAGCATGTTTATGTTGCAATCCATTGCCTGTGTTTATTAGTTAAGTAGGTATATTATTTAAATAATAGCATAAGAAACCTCACACCACAACTTGCGTGCAAAGAATAAGCTATGCTTTATAGCTCAGCTATTGCAGGTAAGGAAGCAAGTTCAGCTAGAGGACAGTTTACATACCAGCTGAAAATGTGCTACTAAGATGCCAGTGAAATATAGAAAAGAATTTGGTTTCTACTGGACTTGTGTAAGAAAACTGCTAAACCATAATTAAAGCAAGCCAATTATGACTGAGTAAATTTACGAGAATCTGATTTATTTAACAACTGCAAAATACATGTCTGACATGTGACATGAATACAAGTAAAGCAATTTGTTTCATTACATTTTCCACTACTGAGGTTGCATTATCCTTTCAAATCAAGTATCTTGTAAGTTAAAGTCTTAAGGGCACTGGTGAATGCCATATGCTTTATATTCAGTGTAATCTGTACAACTATACAACCACTTCATGGTGCCCAAAATACAACCTCAAATCAGAAAACACTGGACTATGAAAAATTCCAACAAAAAAAAAATCATTCAGAAAGGTAGCAAAAAGGTAGACCATATCTCTGGCTCCACCTCTTGTCTCAGACACCTCCCTGGTTCAGTGTATCTGTCAGCTAACAAACAATTACCAGTGGTACTTTAGTATTTTGCATAACCTTTTGTATGACCCTCATATAATGAACATATGGTGCTGACAAAGCCACCTATACATTAGCTGATGCTATTGTAAAATCTTTTCCTCCCTTTTTGACTTCTACCTATCCAAACCAATGAAGTGTTGCTTTACAAAGTTGAAGACTTGGTTTATGACAAAGTTTTCAAGCTGGTTAAATGTCCAGAAAACCAAGGCTAGGTGATGCAATTTGTGGTACTTTAAACTTTCAGTGCAATATGTGGGATTTATAAAAAAGATTGCATTGCTTACACATTTCTATTCACATACAGCAGCTTTGGGCAAGTTAACAAGGTTGTATCTACAACTACACATCTCACAAAAATTACAGGATATTTCATTGGGGGCATTTCATTTTGAAACATCCCCTTATTTTGTATCATATACAAGTATCATATAACTTACCCTCCTGAGCAAGTAAATTCCAGTGATAAGTTTACTGTTTATTCCTAGGCACTTTGCATATGCATAGCCAAAGCTGTTTATAAACCATAGTACATTAGTAGCAAATCTGTAGCTTAATGGGTGTTTAAAAGTTCATAAACAAGTTGAGCGAGTTTCTATGTTTGGTGTGTATGAGAGAGAGAAGCTGACAGCTTTGCTCTTTATATTTATGTAGAACTGTTTCAACATTGTATCGTCAGCAGGTTCAGTCTTAGTTGCAATGTCACAACACAGCAGACATGTACATTGCTCACAAAAGCACACACTATTAGAGATAGACAAGATGCAAGCAGCTCTAGAGGCAGCTATAAATCAGTAATGATCCCCTTATGAGTAGCCCCATACCTTTTGCTTGCATCACTTTTGTCCTTATGCCTGAGCCAGTTGTTTAATGACTACGTTATGATGTCACAGGCCAACCCAATCAATACACTCAGACATCAAGGTTTTCTCTCCTATATCATGCAGGAAAACAAAATTACTATGGCCTGCTGTTGTTATTGTGGCTTCTGGCAGAACCAGTGAAGTTCTGACCTCTGTGTTAACAAGCAGAGTGTCATGCATTTCTTTGTGAACTGCACACCAGGTGGTTTTAGTGCCCATAACAGCTCCATGACCTGCAGACAGCTCAATCTGCCATTCTAAGCCCTCTGGCTACACATTCCACGGGGCCCCCACCTGCATAACTCAAACACAACTGGGAGCTTGGGTGAAAAGGATAAAGATGTCCGCATAATAGAGAAAGTAGGAAAGGATACTGGAAGGCTCAGTAGAGGAATGGAGTAGTGAAATTGTAAAAAAGAAAATGATTCAGCTTTAGGTTTGTTGTGTTTTTTTGTGTCCACATGACTTTATATCTTACCTCTGCATTTGTAATGGCCCCCAAAAAGACAATTGAGCCATGATCCCACCAGATCTCTCAAATCCAAAATTTCCCTTCTCTTCCCCTTCCATTATGTAGTATGATACAAGAGTGGCAGCACTTACTAACACAGACTAAATCCCACACAAGCACTTCACTACACAAATCATAGCAGAGGGAAGAAACTTGATATAGTTTCTAAAATGGGAAAAAATACAGTACAGAATATTTTGACCAGTGTAACAGTGTGACCCAGAGCTGCTCTTCTAATCATCTGTGGGAGTAATTTGCCCATAGAGAGCCGAGTTTAGATCTTAGATAGATGATGAGGGAAGATGCAGTCTGGTTGGCTTTAATTTCTGGTTTGTACATTTCCATTTGTGTTGTTTAGTTGCCTGGGAAGCAATGGAGCCCACGTCGTCTTTACTTACCCCCATAGCCACCAGCCCAAGAGGTCAGCTATGTTCAGAACACATGTGGAAGGTGGTATGGATGGTTTGTTTACATACTGCTGGTATATAAGGAAGGCAGTGTGCTTGCATTTATGTGAACCTGAATTTATAACCCCATAAAAAGTTTAAACTTTCCCCATATGAGCCAAAACATACACGGCATGCATAAGTGGATAGTCACTTCTCAGAACTCTTGGTCTTCCCCTGTGTATACTGCACAGGCAGTGGTGTGGTTAAATGAATATGCTCTTTTTTCAACTTAACTTCTATGTACTACATTTGCAGGAGACATGCCATAAACTCAGACAGTAATGTTTGTTAAACGATTCACAGTAAAGAGAAGAGAGTCAAAAAATTATTTACTTAACATGCAGCTACTAACTAAGCAAAGTTGCTACAGCACTCTTGTGAAAACTTTGTGATGCCAAAAAAATATATAGGGTTAAGGTAATGGACTCTGGACCTGATGGTCCAGGGTTCAAATCCAACCTCAAATCCAACCAAGTAGCTCTGGATAAAGGCATCTCCTAAATTCCAGAAATGTACATGTAAACTGTATTACCATGACAAGTAGTAGGTTTTGAAATAAAACAGAAACAAGAGTAAAAAATGCATCACTGAAGTCATATGGTAGAAACTAATTCTTGTTGCTTGCATTTACTGCACCCTTCAATGTTTATGTACACAGGCAATCAAAAGTAATATTACTGTAAGAGACTCTGACTTAAATGCCTGGTTTATACCTTATTATTCACATTTAACTGCAACTCATGTCCCCCAGTGCCAAAATATCAATACATATGACCTGGCTATTAAAACAAAAAAACAAAAATAACAAAAATAAAACTTTTTGGCTAAAATAATGTTGGCTTTTTTGGCAGAATAAAGAATTATGGGAAAATTAGGGGATATTTCAAAGTGAGTACAAAGAGGATCCCACTAGTACTGTTGGACAATCTGATCCTCTACATACCCCATCAGTGTGTTTTGACAGTCTTGGGTGACAATACACCCTACTGAACAGTTAACGTGTGGTACTCTCATCCAGTTTGACATGCTTCTGTTCACCCCCATTAATATTTCACTTGCTACTCAATCATGATAATTGAGTTTGCATTGAATTTACCTAATAAAACAACTTTCTTTGACTTTTCTTTTGCTTTTCTGGTTATCTTGTTCAAGGAAATATTTTTTTTTTATTATTTTATTAATTTTATTTATTTTTATTTTATTATTTGTTTTGAAATATTCCTCATTTGTGTGAGCAAAATGAAAAAAAAAACCCTTATAAAGCTCTTGTGGGAAAATATAGTACTAGAGAGTTGTAGCAGGAATGAAGTAATACGCCATAATATTTGTAAACTACAATAGGGGTCTTGAATAATTGTTACTACATTGCTATGGTCTTTTATTTCTATTTAGTGTGTTAATGACTTGATATGATATAAATAAATGAATGTTACTGTGTTTATACCCATGTACATGAAATATTCCTTGGGAAAAGTTAGTCTTTGGTCCAAATGCATAATTTACAAAAATAATGTATCAATTATTTTGCTAATACTCAGGTCATTCATTAGTTTTTAATACCTGATTAATTCAATTCAGCATTGCAGGGGTTTATGCAGGTATATGGTATCTCATAAAAAGTGAGTACACCTCACATTTTTGTAACTTTTATTATATCTTCTCATGGGACAACACAGAAGATATGACACTTTGATACAATGTTAAGTAGTCAATCAACAGCTTGTATAACAGTGTATAACAGTGTAAAATATGCAAAATAACAACACAGCCATTAATATGTAAACCACCGGCAACAAAAGTGAGTACACCCCCAAGTAAAACATGGCCAAATTGTGCCCAATCAGCATTTTTCACTCCCCAGTAGCATGTGACTCATTAGTGTTCTCATAAGTTCTCAGGTGTAAACAGGAAGCAGATCTGTTAAATTTGGTGTTATCAGTCTCACACTCTTTTATACTGGCCACTGAAATTCAACATGGCACCTAATGGCAATGATCTATCTGAGGATATGAAAAAAGGATTGTTACTTTACATAAAGATGGCCTAGGCTTTAAGAAGATTGCCAACACCCTGCACCCTGAAACTGAGCTGCAGCACAGTGGCCAAGACCATACAGCTTTAACACAGAACAGGCAACGGCATGGTTGACCAAAGAGGTTGAGTGCATGTGCTCAGCATCATATCCAGAGGTTGGCTTTTGAAAATAGAATGAGTGCTGCCAGCATTGCTGCAGAGTTTAAAGGGGGTGGGGGTCAGCCTGTCAGTTCTCAGACCAGAGGTCATACACTGTATCAAACTTGTCTGCATGGCTGTTATCCCAAAAGAAAGCTTCTTCTAAAGATGATGCACACAAAAGCCTGCAAACCGTTTGCTGAAGACAAGCATACTAAGGACAAGGGTTACTGGAACCATGTCCTGTGGTCTTGTGACTAAAATAAACTTATTTGGCTTATTTAGAGGATGTTACGATTGTGTGGCAGCAGCCAGGTAAAGACAAGGACAAGTGTGTTTTGCCTGCAATTAAGCATGGTGGTGGGAACATTATGGTTTGGTGCATGAGTGCTGCCATCTGTGAAGAGCTACAGTGCATTGAGGGAACCATGAATTTCAACATGTAATATGACATACTGTAGCAGAGCATGTTCTCTGCTACAGTAGGGGTGTACTGACTTTTGGTACCATAGCTTTAGACATTAATGGCTGTGTGTTTAGTTATTTTGAGGGCACACTAAACTTACACTGTCATACATGCTGTAGACTGACTACTTTATATTGTATCAAGGTGTTATATCTGCACTGCTGTCCCATGGAAAGATATAACAGCAGTTACAAAAATGTAAGGTGTGTACTCTTTTTTTGGGATACTGTATATGAAAAATTCTATAAAATTTGACTGCTCCCAAAATGTCCTCAGGACTGCCTTTACAACGTGTTAACAGATGTATTTTATTACATGCATGTCCATGATCAATGCATATATCCTGTAAAATAGTAGATTCTGTTGAAACTCTGCTGGAGTATTCCTGTAGATCAGGATGTTCAATGTTTCTCTTCTAAATAATGCATGGTGGCCATGTCCAAGGTCTAAATTGTTTATCAGACATGGTTATAAAGAACAAAGGGTTCCCATAAATGTATCTGTTTCTCATTCTGTCCCTATCCTGAGCCCCATTTTCCAATTATGGCAACATGATGTGCAACATCAAATATTCAGGTCATGGATCCAAACAATAGACCAGTTTTACTGATATGAATGGCTCTGAATGAGAGATGTACCAGCAGCCTGGCACAAAACATTTATTGTTGGTTATAAACTGAGGAAAAATATTTTTGTAGGGCATTCAAATACAATATTTGAATCGGACAATCATAGGATGATTAAGTAATCTGACATGGTGTTGATCTTTGGTTTGAAGAGAATGACAGCAGAACTCCATATGAGTCGATATACAAAGGTCACTGATCTAACTCATGCCGGAATGTAACTTTCCTTTCATTGTCTACACAAGTAATACTATCAATATTAAACCCAGACAAACAGCCATAGAGAAGTGGGAAAGGCATTCCGTCTTTCTGCATACATAGTACAGACAAGATGAGAATAAAACAAGGTATCAATAATCTCTGAAACTGTGAGCGCTGACGTTGTCTAGCATGTCAGTTAACCTTTACATAGTGTAGAATAAACTAATTAATATATTCAAAGAAAGAAAATGAGAAAAACATGTTGAGACTGTAATAGGGAGGAATGCAGACAACGTGTAGGAAAAAAAAAGACAGTGGAGACGAGGGAGTGAGATTTATGTTGAGGGTCTAATGACCTACACCCTGCCATGTACTGACAACAGAGTAGAAGCTAGCGCTCCAGTCCAAGTGGAATGATGTCAGACTACACAAATCAGATTATTGGTCACAGACAAACACCCAGAATTTGGCATGGCTTCTTGTCATGAGCATCCTCAGGAGGCCCAGTACCAAAATAAAAGGGTTTAAAACCCTGCCCATAAATGGGACTTCAGGGATGGCAGATGGTCCATATTTTTGTCCTCTCCATTTCCACTGTGCCTAAACCCATGAAAACAAATACTAGAGAAAAAGGTTAGCACTAGGACATATCAGTAGGGTTTGCTTACTGCCACATTTTCCAATAGGTACCTTTAATTTGATTATGAATTATTGTATCGAATGTGTTGCAGTTGATATCCTTTACTTTCAAGTCTAGTCTAAACAAAGAAAATTGTATAAATAAATTCAGCATAGTGCAGCTGCTTTACAGTACAAGAAGATTTATACAAGATCAGGCATTGGAAGTTAAGCATACATTTAGCAAATAACTAATTATCTTTGTTATTACCACTTTGTAGCCACCAAATACATCATCTGCCCTAGCAGATTATTTAGCACTGTAACACTGCACTCTTGTGGAAACACTGAGAATAGCAATAGCTTCAAAGCAATGTCCAACTTGTATTGTACAGCTGTGAAACAGAGCCAATTCTGTTTACTCAGTTTTACCTCAAATAAGACCACAGGCACAGGTACAGCTTTAAAAAAATACAAATCTAAAAATGTTTATAAAATAAAATAAATGTTAAACTGTTTTATGTTGTGATTAGTGGACATTAGCTGATCATTGCAATCCACGTTCTCTAAATAAGTCTGCACCGTCACCTAGTGGCACAGCCACGTTACAGCGTTAGTGGTAATAACCCTTATACTGTTCATATTTCAAGTCTTACAATTTAAACCTGTCGTCTGTAGTACATTAATATACTGAAGAACTTACTTTTTACATTTCAGTAATCAAAAAGATGCAATGCGTCGCCTCATGTGTTTAATAAGCCATTCAGTAATATACAGTATGTGGCTAGATTTTTTGTTGAACCATGACTCATTACTTAACCATATACCTCAACTTGATTGTAACTGAGATATTGACTTAAGCCACAATACTAAAGAATCACTTCTTTACTCTACACTGCACTGAGGATGGATATTGCACGTCTCAAATTAATTTAATACACACACACGCACACACACACATATATATGTATGTATGATAAAAGTATATATATATATATATATATATATATATATATATATAAAGAGAGAGAGAGAGAGAGATGAATGGAATGGAATTACCGTACAGTCGCAACCGACCCTCGGTCACTTGATGGATCATCGATCTCCACACATTTCTGTCCTTCATCGTTGTGATTCATGTAGTTTGCCATTGCTTTCTCCACCCCTCCCCATTTATCCGGGCTTGGGACCGGCGTGCAGCTGTTCCCAGTTACACGGCTGGGGTGTTTTGCATACACAAGTCAAAGACAATTTGGAGACGCCAATTAACCTAACGCATGTCTTTGGACTGTGGGAGGAAACTGGAGTACCCGGAGTAAACCCACACACCCACCGAGCACTATAGTAGGCCATAAATACACTTCTATTGTCAAAAGTTTTTAGACACCCTTCTAATTAGGTGTCTTTCATATTTTTAGCCATTGACCGCCATGTCAGTGAATCTCGGTATGTTCTTTCAACCTTGCAAAAAAAGGTCGCCAAAGAAGGATTGAGTATTGGTCCTTCCAAGGTTCCTTCCTTGTAACGCTTATGGAGTTTTGTCTTGCCTCTGTCGTCCTAGGTTTGCTCAGTTTGGAATTGGCCCAAGACAATATAAGATGAAAATGTTAAAAAAATAAGTGCTATAATAACGTCGAATACAACTATAGACGGAGAAGCTGGATGGCTTGGACAGAAGACTGTAACACCATAAGACTTGAATGAACTGGAATTCCGGCAATGATTTAAGGCTTAATGTCCTGTATCAGCGCCCAGCCTCACAGTCAAATTCCAAAATATTGTGGACAGTTTTCTGAGAACAGCGGCTTAAAAACGAACGTCATACCAATAATATTGTGCGTTCGCAAACTTTGATGTGTTACCATCGCAATCCGTGTCCAACATTGTTGTGTTTATTGAACCACGCTACAATCACAATGTACAACTACTACAATCTAACCACAAAAACTTTGTGCTGTTTGAGCCAAAACGTCAATCTATAGTCAACTTCCAGAATGTAAAGAGGCAGAGCTTACGCTTATGAGGTGTTACCAGCAGGTCCACAGTTTTTGACGACAGGCTTGGCCACACTCGATTGATCTCCCTCCTCAAGTCAGCATCACACAGGCGCTGGGCTAGGACACCTGGGACAGGAACAAGTACACATTAGTTTAATGGTTTCCTTCTGGTAAATGCTGGTAATGCTACAGCCTCATGACAAAAGCGTGCCTGTCTGACGCCCGTCCTGAATGGAACGGCTGGGACCACTTTGGTCAGTTATCATCATGTTGTGGCACCACCAATAATTCTGAAGAGTGAGCCCTGCCTGTCTAATTGACTAACTTCTGAGGAACCCATTAGGTCATAGCATTTAATTATTCTTATGTTATTTCAACAGAATGAAAAAACTATTAAGTGGAGCAAGGCAGATAGCTTCATCCTGCACATGGCATCATAATAGACTCTGTACTCCTAACCCATAAGTAACTACATTTTCTCTTTTGAAGAGATGTTCCGGTACCAGTTCCAGCACCACACACTTGGATGTTCCTCCACCTCAGCATCACTCTACTGGTCTTTATCAACAGAACCCAGTCCCACCAGAGTGCAGTAACTCCCTCAATCATTTAGTCACTTAGAGACGATGTGCCTCCAAGAACCTCCCACTGAGGACTAATTTTAAAATCTATTTTGTTTTAAAATCTATTTTATTACTAACTGAAATATTAATACATTGGATTACTTACTGAATTTTACTATTACTTTAATACACTTTTAAGGATTTACTTAATTAACATCTAGGCCGCCCATCGAAGACGAGTCCCTTTTTAAGTCTTGGTCCTCCCAAGGTTTCTACCTTCTACTTTCAGGGTGTTTTTCCTTTCCACTGCCGCCTAGGCTTGCTCAACTTGGGATTGGCCTTTTATTGTGTTATAATATTGTAAAGCTGCTTGGAAAACGCTCCATTGTAAAAAGCGTTTTATATATATATATATATACGCACCTGATGCTAGCTTGATATCCAGGGCAGTGCGTATGAGAGCCATGAGCGTGGACGTGAAGTGAACTGTGTTGTCATCAGCAATGGGCATGTTCATCCTCACCAGGCGCTGTGGACAGGTGTACACATGTGGACACGGCATCAGGGATCACGCAGGTCAGATCCACAAAGCAAACTGCTTAACACCCTGATTATCTCCTGTCTCTTCAGCGAGATCTTCAAAGGGCCAGCGTGGGCGCAGAACTTGGTTCCAGCCATGCAGGAGCAGTGTTTGATTGTTTGCTCATTCGATTTGGGTCTTTAAATGGCTGGTAGGTTTGAAACCTGTTTAGCTGCACTGAAAGCCTGTAGCCACGCCAGCCCTTTGTGAATTATTAAAGACATTTATGAATCTGTGTTGGCGTGCTGGATAAGAGGTCTTGAGTAAACATGTGGGTGGTGTTCTTTCAACACCTCAGGAAAAAAAAAAGTGTCGCAGCTTAACAAACTCAGTGATCGTTTATCATTTCTAGCCCTGTCCAGATATGTCCAGTCTCTGTTGCCATCTGTAGTGGCTAATGTTTTGCACCTGTCGCTACACTGTTCAGTTTAAGAACTTGGGAAAAGGATACTTTGCCTCTAAGCTTGAGAAATGAATGATGTACAAACAATCACAACCCTGATAGGGGTCTGTGGGGACTGTGGTAGCCTGGTAGTTAAGGAACCGGACTATGGATCAGAAGGTCCAGGGTTCAAATCCCACCTCTGCCACAGTTGGGTCCCTGAGCAAGGCCCTTAATCCACCATAGCTTGGATTGTAAGACTGTATTAATTTCAAGTCGCTCTGGATAAGGGCGTCTGCTAAATGCTGTAAATGTAAATGGTGGACTGGCTGCCATGCCACCCAAGTGCCTTTTTTCAAAGTGATATATTTGCACTGTTTGATAAAAAAACAAAAACAAAATGTAATTAATCTAATACTAATGCTTTTCTATTAGGACAATTTTCTTATTTTACGAGAGGCACTTGGGTGGCCTGGCAGCCAGTCCACCACCGCAGGGATGGCCCCTCAGAAACAATGCAACCCAGATAGCTACGAGGTGGGAGAAAATGTGGACAAAGAACGTGGAATCACTACCCCATTGCCAGTGTGACCCAGGTCTGAGTCCCAGTGGTGCCTGGCTGTGGACTGGCTTCCCTCATAGTTTCTTTTGCCCCTCACCCCCACACCTCATAACCCTCATAACTGGGATTAAGCGAAGGTAAAACAAAACAAAAATCACATTAAGCAACAAATATTGTCTGAACAGGGCTTTCAAAGTATAAAGATGGTTCTGTCTATACTGGTAATTAAAATGATGGTTCTCAATCCAGCACACCACATGACCTCAAGGCACATAAAGTAAAACAGAGAGACGGGAAGGGCACATGAGACAGACAGAACATTCATGAATCATGCAGATGCTGAATATTAAGAATGAGCCATGAGAGAGACGGGAGCTGTGCGTGCGGTGTGCTACAGACGGCGCATGCGCTACAGTTTGATCAATTTTTTTTAAGCAATCAGGCCATATCAGGATGTTTTTTATGGAATAGTCAAATCATCACTGGTGTGAAATGATTTTGCATCATTCATATACTAAATAGGGAGCTGATTAAATAAGCATCGAGCAAAAAACAAAAACAAAAACAGGCTGCTAAACACATTAGTAGCACCAAACTGTGTCACGATTCCATTTTAAGGAAATAAATTCAAAAGCATACGCTATTTTAAGTTAAACCTAAGCCTTCACACACCTTTAGGCATCATTATTTCATTACTGATGCGCTTGATGCCTCTGTATGTACACACAGCAGCACGAGTTCATGTCGATCATGCACACACAGTAGGCTGGTGGGTTGCAAATCAAACACTTGGATGTGTGATACATGGGGGGTTGCCCATAATGACTGCATGTCTTGGGCTTTCACAACGGCAAGAGAGATTGAGGGCGAGAGGAGCTTTTTCCCCCGAGAAACAGAGCAATGGTAACCACAGAGACAGAGGACGGAAAGGCAGGAGAGGACGTACGGCCTAACGAAAGGAACGGCCAAAGTCTAAAAAATAATGACCCTCGTATCCGCGTCATACCAACGGGAGCTCTTCCTAAGCAAACTGACTGAAACGGCACCACTACATTTGAGGAAGTGGAGGGAGGAGAAAGCTGGGTGAGCTGTTTGTTTGCGTGGTGTGATTAAAGCATGGAGATGTGGACAGCTACGGACAGCCGGGTCCCGCCTTTATTCGAAAATGCCCACTTCAGAAGACGAACAAGGAAAAAGATGAGCACATCTTTCACTTAGTAGGACACTTTTTTCCCCTCTTTCAGATCAGATCCCTTTTCTACCAGGCTAGCAGGGAATGGGCATGTGGGACATGTGGGACATGGACACGCAGATACACGGCTTGGTCTCGGGAAAACAACCTTCTATACGCGTACATGTCTGTCTCTGTACTTAAAGATGCTATCTGGTCAGATGGCTTGAAGAAGGTGAAGAAAGTCAGACTCAAGGTCGCTTTTAAAGGACCGGAGTAGCTGTGGCTGGAACGCGCTTGCAGTTATTAAAAGCTTTATATAATACAGTTGATTCTGATTAATGGGACCACATCGGGACGTGATCGTTTTGGTCCTAATAACCGGCTGGTCCGATTAAACAAGAGAATTAAGCAAAGAAAGTGGTGGGCCTGTTCCCTTCATGCTGGTTTTGCTCTTGTCAACACATCTTTTCGTATTTCCTGACCTTTGATCAAAGCATAAATTCTCCCGGGGATCCCAAAAATCCTCCCATAAATCACTGATCTGCTTTTGCAGTGGCTAAGTGGCGACTTGCGGCTTCTTTTTTTGTTGTAAATAAAAATGTTAGCCAAAGACCTGTAGGTGGCAGTAGAGGGCTGGGGAGAAATTCAGGAGTTTTTGCGTAGTGATGCCAGAGACTAAGAGATTCTTCACAGATATTACATACTGTACTCTTTATTTGGTCCGATCAAGTGTAATTTTGGTCCAAATAAGTGAATAACATTACACGTATATAACAGGATTTGTTTCGGTTCTTTAGGATTTGGTCCGAAAAAGCGTCTGGACCCATTAACCGGTGGTCCAATTAACCGGAATCGACTGTATTTGGGTTTTTGCATTGCCAAAAGTTTTCTATGTGGCACAAGATAAAATAATATAGACAGTATAAAGTGCTGGCAGGCACTTCCCGTGTCTGTGTGGGTTTACTCCGGGTACTCCGGTTTTCTCCCAAAGTTCAAAGACGTGCGTGTTAGGTTAATTGGTGGCCCTTGGTGTGTGACTGTGTGTGTGTGCCCTATGATAGATTGGTACCCCGTCTAGGGTTGTTCCTGCCCTTGTGAGGTGGGTATCGGCTGGCCCGCAACACCATGTTGATTAAACGGAAGATAATGGATGGATGTATGGATGGATGGATAAATGTGGATAAGTGGAAGGAAACTAACATGGATTTCTCTCCTGATGGTTTCTGACTGAGTTGGGTGTCTCACACATAACTGGCTGTGTCTCTGATTGACAACAGTGACTCCTTTTAAGCCTTGAGTGACGGTCTGGCGATCTATCAAAACGATGTGTCCACTTGCTGCCAATATAATCCGCTGTAAGCTTTATCCACCTGGATGGTCTGTGAGTATTTAAGTATAAAGTAAGACTAATTACACTAAGTAAATACACTACTTAGTGGGCCTTTTTACATTATATTTCTTTGGGGTGGGGACTAAGGGGCATAACCACACAATCCATCCTTCACATTACAACACACACACACCTTTGAACCCTGGTGTCCGGGCCGTTTCCAGCAGCTGGCTCTTACCTCCAAACCTAAATTTCTAAAAATGTGCCTTTGTGTTCGGTAACGTTATGTGTAAACCTATGATGTATAGACTGCTCGTTACTCATCTCTAGCCAATATCTGCCATGCTACGATGTCACCCCAACACAGTCTTTTGTGTTGATAGTTATGATAACGTTCTGAGGTGTAACAACAAAAATCAAAAAGCCAGCAACACAACAAGAATAGGAGGAGTACCGACACACCTAGAGCACAGAAAGCATAAAGATCAGCGTTATCCACCAAGAGGAAAGCATGTGCATAAAAGCCAAGAGTGTAGGTCAGTGCTAGAGGCTGTTAGGGGGTGAGATGAGAAGAGCATGAGTCTACCTTGTAGGCAATTCGTGAAGGGCATTTCTTTCCCAAACCTAGTGGCGGGGACATGTGGCGCAGCATTTCATACATATCGAGGTAGGATATGCGCCCACTTCACAGAGGTGGCACCCGTTATTCAAACAACACAAAAAGAGGAAAGGATATTGTAAAGCAGTGAGAATTGAAAGAAACCAAACGACCAAAAACATAGGGCAGAAACAGTGATCGTCAGGGTTAGGGTGGAGTTTTAAGAGCAAACTGTGGTGCTGAGGTGCCATCTTTGCCCACGGAGAGAGACAGATGAATTTGAAACCTCTGAAATGAGGAGTCCTGGTTTGGATGGTGAACAGGGATACCACCTTATCTCTGTCCTGCTGCATGCTTGGGCTAACAATCCAGATCCACGTGAACAAAGCTCACACAGCGCATGTGTAAAATAGAAAACTGTCTAGCAAATTTGCACATTTGCACTAATGGCAAACAGCTGGCGCCAGACGAGGGACGGTAAGGCTACGAAATGATGCTATGCAACGTGGCGTTGTTTCCTGCAGTTTCCATGGTTACCTGTAGTAAGATTAATGGGTAGGGTAGGGTAAGGGGGGTAGGTGTAATCATTCACTAGAATAACCAGGCGATTTATGAGCAGTAATTAACACTACAGCACTGCCCTTTGCAGGGGAAGTGTGTAGGTTTTCAAACCTTGTAGGCCACCCTGTTAGGGCAGTTCTTCCCTAAGCCAAGAGGGGGTGATATGACACGTAACAAATTGTACATGTCCATATAGCGTATCCTTCCACTGCAAAAGAACAGATGCCAGTTAAACCAAAACACTTTTTCTTTTACACTTTCAGCAATGATTTGTTAAATCATTCAAAAACTAAAAACGCACCAACATTTCAAACACAGAAACACAAACTAATTATGGAAAAAAGCTTTAGCGACTGTTTTTGGTGAGCAATTAACAGTGTCCCGGCAGCACGGTGGCTCGGTGGAAAGCACTGCTGCCTCACAACAAGAAGGTCCCGGGTTCAATCCAGGGTGGAGCGGCCTGGGTCCTTTCTGAGTGGAGTCTGCATGTCCTTCGCGTGTCTGTGTGGGTTTACTCCGGGTACTCCGGTTTCCTCCCACAGTCCAAAGACATGCGTGTTAGGTTAATTGGCGTCTTCAAATTGTCATTGACTTGTGTATGCAAAACGCCCCAGCTGTGTAACTGGAAACAGCTGCACGCCGGTCCCAAGCCCGGATAAATGGGGAGGGGTGGAGAAAGCAATCTGAAACTAGTCCACTATCCTGCCGAAATACTTCATGGATCCCATCGATCAAGGACAGAAATGTGTGGAGATCCATGATCTATCAAGTGACCGAGAGTCGGCTGTGAATGTACGGTTAATCCCATTCCAAACAGTGTGCTGTGCACAATTATTCTCCCTTGTTGGCCACGGCCTGAACCTTGTACAACTCATGGTGATTTTTAAAACCAAAGTGGTTTGAATCAATTCTCGCTTTATCATGTATTGGTTGAGGGAGGAGAATCTAGGCCGTAATTCATTTGCACTGGACGGGACCAAGGGCAGCACAGGGGTTCGGTGAGTAGCACCGCTTGCCTCACAACAACAAGGGCCCGGGTTCAATCCCAGGGTGGAACGGTCTGGGTCCTTTCTGTGTGGAGTCTTCATTTCTGCATGGGTTTACTCTGGGTACTCCGGTTTCCTCAGTCCAAATACATGCGTTAGGTTAATTGTAAATTAAACTCTAAATGTGGCACTTAGTGTGCGACTGTGTGTGTGCCCAACGATGGATTGGCACCCTGTCTAGGGTCGTTCCTGCCCTTGCGCCCAGAGATGCGGAGGCCAGTGGCCTGGTTGCCCTGTTTCTGGCTCCACTCCCCTACACACAGTCAGTTGTACCTGCGTGATACTGGAATGGACTGCCGAGACTCTAACCCATGGGTTTATGGTGGCGGCCTCATGATCTGCCACTCAGACTTTCATAAATATTAGAACAGAAGCCGCCGTATCAACACCGTCTGTTGTACTACAGTCTCGGTTCAGAGTCATCAGTAATACAAGTGAATTTCATTATCCTTAAAATCAAGTCTTAAAAATCTGTTTGAGTTGTGTGTGATACGCAAGCATCATCGAGAGAGCGACAGAGTAGCGCGCAGTGCTTGGGCGCACCACAGGGCTGAGTAAATAGATAGGTTAAACCTTCAAATATTAATTTAAATGTCTATCACAATAGGAAGCAATCAAACTGCTGTTTGTTTCCTTCCCTAATTATTGCCAGTCAGCTTAGGCGAGGGCAGTTTGAACAGCAGCAGATTAGTAGCAAAAATCTGGGCTGGGTTGAATTATTAGAAGAAATGATCTTCTGACATATTAGACAAGGAATTTGTAAAAACCAATCAAGCAAGGATTAAAAAAAAAAAATTATGGTTAAATTCAATGAACACTAATTAAAAATCAGATTAAAAACAGTCAAACCTTGCGGGTTCAGATTTCGTCTCTGTGTACGATATTTTCTTACAGTCATACAAGGATTGTAATTAAGAACATCAGACGAGAATTTAAATTTCAGTGCACTACAGTTCACTGCATTCCCAGAAAAGACTTTAGGTTTTTGCACGAAATGTTTTTATCTTTTTCCATTGCTATGCGATTTCCAACTCACTGGATTAAGAAATCAATGCAAGAAAATCTCATTCCTTATAAAGAACTTAACAGACTTAACACTTGTCGGCACAGACATAATTTTGGACCTGTGCCAGGGTATGTGCTAAGGAGTGAAACTTACCAGGCGGCAGGGTCGTAATCTGCCCAGACACGGATGAACTCGTCCAGGTGATGAGGTCCAAGGATGGAGGCGTCTCGTGTCAGGTATTCAAAATTGTCCATGATGACGGCTACAAACAGATTCAACATCTGAAAGGAAATGAGGAGGCTCAGCTTGAGTGAAGATGCAGAGAAATGGCATCCCAGTGCTTACGAGAACACAAAAGTAACACAAAAGTTGTGTCTTCTAAATACAGAAATATCCTACAATATAATGCAGCCTATTGCATTTAATTAAGCAATTCCATTAATAGGCGGAGTAGCTAATTAACTACCTGGTTCACACACTTGTATAATTACACATTTTTGTGACAGGACCCTCGTTTGTGAGACTGTTTGCCTGTAATTGAAATCCACCACCCCCACCCATTTTTAAATAATTTGTCCACGGGATAAAAGTGTTGTATTTTTTACACTGCGTGCATGTGTGTGTGTGTGTGTGTGTGTATGCGTGATTGCACAAACCAAAAAAGAGCAGAGAAAGATAAAGGAGACGAAATAGATGTATGCAAAATCGCTGCCGCACTCCTTTCCACTGGAGGTTGAGAGTGCGTCACATTGCTTGTCACTTAAGCAGGCCAGCATGATCTCATGCCACCCCTCACCAGTGGCACTCCTGAGGATCATACACAGCGCACATCCAAAACAGCTTTTTAAAGCAAATTCATGTTTACAATACAGACAAATATTGGAAGTCAGCAATAACACTGCATTAGCTAATTGGCTAAAGGGAGCAGCGCAGAGGAATACGTGGACTTCCTGAACAAAGGGATGGTGTGATAGGCAGAAATTTAATGCAAGGTAAATCTAGGTTTTAACTAGAAAACGTTTTGCTAATGTCCAGAAATCTGATGCTGTAGTTTAAAACAGAGACTAAATTAAAAAAGGTTTGGGTTTTTTTTACCTGAAAAGTAGCATAAGTGCCTGAAAGAAAGTGCGGAAATTATTGTGGCTATTGATGGCCGACTCGTCTTCTAAATTGATGTTTCCAAAGACCTGAGAAAAGGGATAGGACAGACGGATTAAAGGTACTCTTGAGAACTTTACAATTTGAGAACTGAGACACGTGGAAACACGGCATTCTATTCAATCAACTCGGGTCCGTAAAGCTTTTCCCTTGCAAGTCTGTTATTTCCCATTTCTGTGACAGCTTTGGCCAATACTGCACACGTTAAGCACTTTGGCCCTGTTAATGTCCTACTGACAGCTCCTACGACTTTGAGACCTCTTGAAAGGCAGAAACATGGAAACAGACAAAACCCGGAACAAACTAGAGCCTTGAGCCCTGTGAAACACAGACAGATCTCGGACCTTTAAACGTAGAATTATTATATTGAATTAGAACAGGGCCTTTGTGCTCTTTATGATTATCGCCATTATAATTGTTACTATTTTGCATTACCTATATGATCCCAATACAAAAGTATATACATTTTAGGGGGCTCGAATAAATTAAATTAATTGCGACAACAAGTGGAAACTCATTCATTATCCTCCGCTTAAACCATACCGAGTCGCGGGTCAGCCGGTGCCCAGCCGGCAACTTTGGGTGCAACCCTAGATGAGAGGCCAATCCATTCTGGGGCGCACACACACAGTCATGCACACAGTCACATATGAATAGCCACTTTAGAGACACGCATGTTTTTGTGTGAGGAGACCAGAGTACCCCCGAGTAAACCCACTCAGACAAGGGGAGGACATGTAGACTCCATACAGAGAGGACGTGAATGCATGTGAATCTTTTCTTTTTGCAGTTCAGCAAAAGTTCTGGAAAATCATGGTCATTGCCCAAGTATCCAAATAGATAGAAAAGTCAATCAGGGACATCACCAAGAACCTGACCGAGCCACTGTAACAGCTGAAGGGTTAATTTTAGTGTTAAAGCTGGGAAATTGCTTTTCTTGTGGAAAATAATGAAAGCCCTTCTTCCAAAAATACTTTATTCCCAATTCTTAGCATACAGGAGACTAGACAGCTTACTGATTACACTGCTTCTCTCATTTCACATGATGCTATTAACATTGATTTACAATGCCATTGTAATCAACTGAATAGCAGGTGGCCCAGTTTCAAACACAATACAAAAGATTGCTCGTTTTAGCAGTGCACAGGCAATCGAACTTAAAGGTGCCCCCCATCCATTAACGCGGTAAGGGTGTGTTTCTGCCGGGCCACCTGTACCACCAGGACACAAAACTGACCGTGCCCTGCAGTCTACTTTTTTATTCAAATTGGAGCGCGCTGACTTGCGCTGGCTGGCTTTTTCACAGTGCAACTATGGTCAGTTGGACCAACTTTCCCTAATCAAATACTGAAAGCAAGGGTTCAGTCCTGTTTTCTGCTTAATCCACACGGGGCCGCTTGCCAGCCAGCTTGCCAACTTTGGGCACAAGGGCAGGAACAACCCTAGATGGGTCGCCAGTCCATCGTAGGGCACACACAGTCATGCACACAGTTACACACTAAGGGCCACTTTAGAGACACCAATTAACCAAGCCCACATGTCTTTGAAATAAGAGTAAAAAAACTGAGAACCCGGAGTAAACCCACGCAGACACGGGGAGGCTCCACACAGAAAGGACCCAGGCCGCTCCATCCTGGGATCGAACCCAGGACCAACCAACGGTGCTATCCATCGAGCCTTTTTTTTTTTTTTTTCCCCAAAATGATTATACTGATATGCAGTGTGACCATGACCTAAAATTATTGTACATATACCGTGATAGAGGATTTTGGCCATGTCACTCACCCTTAGAGTTTCTAATTCTATACGATGCATTGTTTTTACTTTATTTGTATTAAAAACAGCTTTCTGTTAGGACCGTTTCTGCCTTTTTTTTCGTAAAAGGGTAAGGCAACAATGGCGAGTTGAACCAAACTTTCCCTAATCAAACACTAAAAGCAAGGGTTCATTCCAGCGTCTCGTGGCAGTGGTGATTATACTGCTTGGCGATTACACTGCTCCGCTCATTCCTAAGATACAATTAGCATTGATTTACAATTCCGCCCTAATCGACCGAACAGCAGGCTTCCAGAAACCAATGAGCGAGATGCTCCAGTAATTCCATTCTACACTGTAGTACATTCCAGTGAGCAATGGATAGAGTAACCCAGGCACCATTATCATTATTGCATTAAGCAACTGCATGATCATTTATTTCCATAACAATTGTTTTCAGCACAACTCTACTAACATACTTGCAAGTCGGGCTCACCTGCATCCCAATGATGGCGTAGATAAAGAAGAGCATGGCAATGAGCAGACACACGTAGGGCAGTGCCTACGAGAGATAAAACAACATTACTCCATTGACTGATGGGGGAAAACTTAACTGCAGGGCACATGAAAGACAAAAACAGCATTTTTCTACCAACTGATGGCGGTGAACGTGACCTCAGGCACAAACACCTGAATTTTTTCTAGGATAATGAACAAAACTTTTTGTTTCTCCTTATCTGAGCGCCATGAGCTGATCTTTCGACATTGTGCAGCCTCGGATAAAAGAATGAGCTAATTATTTTACAAAACTATAGAGCATGTTATTAATAATAAATGAGACCAGCTCTGGCTTTGTTTTCATTTTTAGAGAGGTAATGACCGTCACTCATCTCAGCAGATGTCACACATCTGACTAAACAGATCACCAGGACAATAAGCATTAATACACGAGAAAAGCATGGCAAGCTTTTATAGCTCGGTGATATGCCACTGTGTTCAGTGTTCAGATCATTTACCCTTGTTCTTATGTAAAGTAAACATTTACTCTTTTTATTTATGGGCCAGTGCCATGAGGAAAGATGGCAGAGGGCAGGCGCATTTCAGAGGTAAATTGCACCTAACGAATAACTAGGGATGTGGAACTTTTGGGGAACAAGTGGTTTGGTTGAACAAAATCCAACACGGAATCCTCAAACTCATAATGCCAATTTATTATGATCAAAAACGATGCCGATGTGCCAGGATAATGTTTTATTTTTCAAATCTCATCCTGCCTGGTCAGTGGGGCACCGGGACTTATTCCCTTAAAAGGCAGGGTTGCAGGCATAAGCATTTCCACAAGCTCAGTTTGACTATTATTTACCATTATTTTTTACTTGCTTAGTATTTGACCTGTTGTATTGCAGGTGTATGTTAACAAGTTTGCAAATTTACGTCCAGGCAAAAAAGTTGAAAGTGCCTTTCAGGTATAAAACAAAACGGTTCCTTTATTCATTCATTCATTATCTTCCGCTTAATCCACACAGGGTTGCGTGCCAGCCAGTGCCCACATGGCAACTTTGGGTGCAAGGGCAGGAATGGGACCTAGATGGGACGCCAGTCCATTGTCGTGCGCACACACTAAGGGCCACTTTAGAGACACCAATTAACCAAATACGCATGTCTTTGGACTGTGGGAAGAAACCGGAGTACCCGGAGTAAACCCAGGCAGATACAGGGATGACATGCAGACTTCACACAGAAAGGATCCCACGCTCCATGCTGGGATTGAGCCCGGGACCTTCTTCCAAAATTATTATACTGATATGCAGTGTGACCATGATCTAAAATTATTGTACATATACCGTGATAGAGGACTTTGGCCATATCACTCACCCCTAGAGTCTCTAATTCTTTATGATCCATTGTTTTTACTTTACTTGTATTAAAAACAGCTGCTTCAGCTAGGACTGTTTCTCCCTTTTTCTTTTTAGAAGGGTAAGGCGACTTCTTTTTAACCCCCTCATGATCACTTTGGATCCTTTTATTCCTTTTCATGGAAGAAGTAGATGAGTATTATGTTCAGAATTGACTGATTCATCTGACACACTTGGCTTTGCATACCCAAGCTTGGCAGACATGGTTTAAAAGGGCCAGACCTTAAATGACTGGACGAAGGTCCAGAGCAGAATGCGGATGGTGTAGCCTTGCCGCAGAAGCTTGATGAGTCGGGCAGCTCGGAAGAGTCTCAGAAAACTCAGATTGATCAGCTTGTTCTGCTGAAATAATAAAAACAATAGTGCACATTATCCAACTGAGACTCTGACTCAAGTCCCACTGACCCCTCATACGTTGTGTGAGAATACCACAAAATTGATTATATGCTTTACTGCTCATGAGAATAAGAAAATTAGGGGATATTTCAATATTAAATATCCCATAATGAAATACCCCCTATGTTTTGTGAGCAGTGTATCTTCAGAGTCAAAAGTAGCAGATTGCAGATTCTTTCCTTGATAAATTTATGCTGTCATGCAGTTAAGTTAAGTAAAATGTTAAAATGAGGCTCAAAAAGCTGTAGCTAAAATCATGCACCTGTAGTATTTAGTTTGTCTGCATATGGGATGGGATTAACCGTAAAGTCGCAGCCGACTTTCGGTCACTTGATGGATCATCGATCTCCACACATTTCTGTCCTTCATCGATGTGATCCATGAAGTATTTTGGCAGGA
>JAVSBV010155808.1:0-14922 GCA_033117975.1 Parotocinclus spilosoma
GGGAAAACACAAAATTGTCTAGGTGACCCCAAACTTTTGAACGGTAGTGTATATATATATATATATATATATATATGCTTCTACTCTTGAGATAACCTTGTGTGTGTCGCTAAAATTACCACTGATGCCAATAGCGACATTAAATAAGCCAAATAAACAAATGGTTGTCCATTTTATCAGTTACCATACAGGTGCACTTTAGCTCTATTATTACAAACAGCAGTCCATTTGTTTCTTTTGTACTTTTAGACCCCTGTACTCTGCTCTCTAATGGGCAGGACCCCACAAAGCGGGTACCGTTTGTGGTGGATCATTTTCAAGGCTGCAATAAAACTGATGTAGCGCTGGCCAAACAGTAGTGCATCTGTTGTTGCACAGTTTGCGTTATTCATCCTCAGAGTTTGATCAATGGGTGTATATCAGCATTAATTATATTAAATGGGTATTCTGTGACGTTTTACAATTCTGACTTTTGATCTCTTCTTAAACAGGAGACAACATGACAAATTAAATGTGGAAGTTGAGGACATTTTACAAAATGTGCAGTGAATAATGTAGTATGGTTATTGTTTGTGGCAGGAGAATGATAACTAGCTAGCTAGTCAACACTTCAGATCAAATCTTAGCTGAATTAATATGTACCACACTGGCAACCGTATTAGTAACTGATTTTTCTCCTGATAAAGAAAGAAAACTGCTTGATTAACTACTGACGTCTCTGCTTCTGACAAGCTATTGCAAAAACATGTCTGTGTTTAGTCTGCAGTGGCAACAGAGCAGTGCTGTTCCTCAAGAAATTAGAAAACACTTTTCATGGCAAGGAATAATTTGTTTTGTCAGATGTTTCATGAGATACAGGCTGTCAGATTTGGTGGCAACTATCTAAGGCATTAATAGCCTCATGTAGACGTGATATTTACTTTAGGAAAGCAAAGCCATACTTTAAACATCTGCGACATGTTTATGCTCTCAGTGCAGCAAGGAGGTTGTAAGGTGAAGCTTCAGGTGTTGTTAAGGCTCTGTCTCTTCAACTGTGCTGCAAGTATTAATTATCCTAAGGCTGCTGTGGTCCCCACTCCCCCTTAAGGGGGAAAAAGTTACTTTTACAATATAAAATATTGAGTACCAGATTGAACTTTTCAGCGCTGGTCTGTATTGAGACTTTGGTCAGTGACTTTAGGGAGCCAATTTTCAGTATCCAGCAGTATTCTAGGCGGTCTGCAAAAGTCATCTTTCTGACAACCATAATAATTATGATACAGCTATTTGCTAATTGCTTATTAGCCTTATTTAAGATATTTAACCTATTTTGCTAATGTTACCATGCCGGATGCTGAATATTTTAATTAACACATGCAGGGTCAGCATGAGCAGACTGAATGCTATGCCTTTCAAAGTTTGTCTGGTGTGTTATAAGCAACATGATCAGCAGGTGGTATCGTTCAAGTAAATTAGAGTGCCGGCTCTGTGTACTCCAGCACAAGAGCCATGCATAAATTGTGGCACAGTTCAAAAAGTTTTAATTACAATGTGGTAAAAAAATGTGCCTTTAGGCATGAAGAATATCTTGTATACAGTGTTAAAAATAGGTAAGCTTTAATTCTTTTTTTTTTTTTTTTTCTAGTACCTTTTCCATAACATTTTGGAACTGATTTTTGATGCACGCTGATTGAGGGAAGAAATACGAAAGTATTAAAAAAAAAAAAGTGTAAGAGCTGTCTTTGATGATTGTGTTGCAAAGACAGTGTTCATGGGCCCTTTGCTCGGTTTATGCTGTGCTGCATTGCAGAGTTAAATGTACTTGTTTTTTGCAGCTTCTGCATGCTTATTAGTCAGTTCCCTGCCCTATTCTAAAATACCCGCTTGTCATAAATACAACAGCAACTATTGCACCTGTTAAATAAAGACAACTCATTCCATTAATGTGTTTGGAATGAATGGATGAGCACAACTGCACAGGCTAAGGTGGGGAGAACCATTGTGCTGCTTTACAGTGCAATGGTTTTGCATATCATATAGTACAATAAGACTTTTGAATATTTTTTTAATTAATTAGTACATTGCACTATTCAACATGGCTTTGCTAAATGTTGTATGTGACTTTCGAATAATGTCTGGATCGCATAGTGTGCAGTTTTACAGAATGTATCCTGGCCCTTATGTGATGTTTACCGTTGTAATATAATTTAAGTGCCTGAACACTTGCATTATTCCCTCGGGACCTAAATAATATGGTCCTTATTGAAATGAATTTATATTTATACTAACTCGTGCATTTTATATAAACAACTTTAATTATACAGACCAATTGTAATATTTACTATTAATTTTACAGAGGATCTTCATCAAGAGACTAAAGCTCAAAATGAGGTGCTTGAGAAAGAGATGGATAAGCTTCATGGTAGGAACTGTGTAATTTAATGCTCATTCTAATGAAACTAATGAAAGCATAGGAAAAGCATTGCTTTATAAAACTATAGATAATGACTTGTCCATCCTTGTATTTATTGTGTACTTTTTTTATTTTTGTGTGATAAAATTGTAGCTAGATAAGACCAGAAACCTGGCTCCTAATTCTATTTTGATTTTTAAAAAATGTTTCCGTATTCTCCTTCCAGGCCCACACACACATTACCTGACTGTATTCTTTTTAATAGAAATTGGTTAGTTTTAATAAAAAAATTTTAAATTTCCAGCTGTTTTAAGGGAGCTGAGAGAAGAGATTAAGTCTCTACAAAGCTACCTTGATGTTTCAAATGAAGAGATTCAGGTATTGTTTTTATTAATATTTTTTTGTGTGAATCTCACTTTGGCATGAAGTGTTCAGACTGGCTGATTAAAGAAACATTTTATCAGGAATTAAAGGCAAAGCTGCATGATGAAACTGTAATGGAACGCCGTGTCTCAGATTCTCAAGAGAAAGTCAGGTAAGACTGATTCATTTCTGTGGGTATTTGTGTGTACTTTGGTGTAATGACTTTTAATATAGGGAAACGAGTGCTGTGATCTCTCTGCCCTTCATATAGTATGGTAGAGCAAAAATTGGAGCAGTGCTCACTGGAGCTACATGACTCCTGGAACACCCTGAAGGAAAAGGAGCAGGAGCTGCAGAGGTGCAAGCAAGAGTTGCAAGACTGCCACAGAACCGTACTTGAGCGTCAGAGGGAGCTGGAGCAGCGCGAGTGTGATGCTGCGGCCTCTAGACATGAGCTGAAAGAGCTTGAGAGAAGTATTAAGCAGGGAGCACAGGAGCTCAAGCAGTCCCAAATTACAGTAAAACAGCAGGAGCAAGAACTGGCCCGAGTCAGGGAGGTGCTGAGGAGAACCGAAGAGGAGCTGGACCAGCGTGTAGCCCACATGAACAAACGTTGCCTAAACATGGAGGAGGAGCGAGGTGACATGCTAATGATGTGTACTTTCTGTTGATTTTA
The DNA here is from genome assembly GCA_033117975.1 of Parotocinclus spilosoma. Classification (NCBI taxonomy): domain Eukaryota; kingdom Metazoa; phylum Chordata; class Actinopteri; order Siluriformes; family Loricariidae; genus Parotocinclus; species Parotocinclus spilosoma. The sequence continues at coordinate 3,432 of JAVSBV010155808.1, forward strand.
GCTCTCCTATGCTTGTTAGAATATGTAAGGACTTATTTACAGCCGTCTTCTGGCAAGGAATCCGTTATTGACACATAATGGTCGCTAGATGGCGCCATATAAATTGGGTGCACGATTATCTTGCGGTAGTCATATGCATCATATCACAGTGCTTCTGATGCAAATATTTTTTCCCGCCGCTCCTTCGGAAAATTACAGAACTGGGCAGAGGGCTTCTAATTGGTTACAGCAGAAATTGGAGAAATTAAAAAAGTAAAATATTGGAGAGCAGTTAAGACCAAAAAAGAAGACCGGGACAGCAGAGGAAAGAGAGAGCTAGTTTACTTTAGATGGATTTTATGTTGAAAGTAACAGTTGCAATGTAAGTGCTCGCCCTGTAACGCTGCTGCTGGAAAAAATGCTTGATGAAAACATAGTATAATCTCCTTATCTAATGTCTAATAGTATTTGTATTTTTGTTTCTGCTGTGATGAGGGGGTGTGTTTATTTATTTATTTTTTTCTTAAATGGCTAAGAACCCCCACATGGGGAAACATGTCGAAGACCGATTACTATAAAGCATATATTTACTGAATGCCCTTGATACCTACCAGAAGAACTAGGTCTCAATGTCCAACACGCCACACAAAATATTCAGCCAAGATAAAGCAAGCAACGTATTTAAACTCCTAACAATTACAAAACTAAGAGCCATTTATTTTGTTTTGACCATCATTTCAATAACGCACACCACAATAGACTCAACAACACCTCCCGGTTTACTTTTTGCACATTTGAACAGTTTGATCAAAACCAGAAGTCTGTTAGCTTATTGTTATTCATTGTTAAGGCCTGTTTTTGTGGAAAGTGATCTAAGATTTGTGACCTTCTGGTTGTTTTTGTAACTCCTACAATTAGTGGTTCCTTGGTTCCTGTAGTTGATTTATTTCAGAAGGCTTGCAGAGAAGCATGCACATTGCTCTACACTGCCAGAAAATCCAAACCGTGTAATGGATTATATGAATTAATGGAGTTGTATAGTACAGGTGCTCCATGAGTTATGACTTGGATACATTTAGACATTCATAACAAGTTAAATGTATCATGAGTTTATATAGTCTACTGTATCATAGCTTAAAAAAAAAACCGTATTGTTTAAAGACTTGCATTAACCTACAACTGGCCAAAATAATTGACACACAGCTTATTTTATGTAACTAGGTGGAGTGAAAGTGTAAAGTAAAAGCACAACCATAGTCTGTTGGTGAACTCCAGTCCAGTCACTAATACTGTGGAATGTCACTTAGTGACTGCTGATCTCAGGTTAAATGTAACTGCTCCACACACTTTGTTTGAGAGAGCATCAAGATTGGCCATGATTAATACACTCACCACTTATCCCAAGGAACTGAAGACGAGACGTTTAAAATACTTTTCTCAAAACACGTGGTGATTGAAATGGTGATTTGCTCGATGGAATTAGTTCACTAAACGTGCCACTAGTGCCAGTCAAAAAAAGCTCTCTGTATCTATAAAGGAACAATCAGTTAATGTCCTTGTTTCACCACACCCAAAAAATGTACATTTGTTTGAAAGTTTACTAGTAAGATTACCCCCTTGATATTTATAGATGTACTATAACATATGGTATTATCATTTTACTGTCCAACCCTACTTTTATATTGCATATTTTACAAGTTCACATCTATTGCATTTCCTGATATTTTATAGCAATTTGTCCTAAAAAAAAAAAAAAAAAGATGCAATGCACCAATGCTACACACGGAGCTCCATATTATTTTAGAACTACGCTCTGTATTTTATGAAGGCAGTCTGCATTAACAACATTGAGTTTTAAGCACATTACATTTAAACTGAACATTGTGCTTGCTTTTGAACAGCCAGGACACAGGAGGAAGGTCTGAGAAGAGTACAGGAGCTATTGGCTGATATCGGCTCACTGGAGGAGAGCAAGAAGCGTGAGAGAGAAGCTCATGACCAGCTGAAGCAACAGCACACTGCTCTGGCTGAACAACTAGAGGAAGAGAAGGTAACATTGGAATAAAGAAACTGGATGTAGTATTTGGTCCACTTGAAAAATCTAGGGTTTTTAGTTCATTGTGATTCTTTAAAAAATGACAATCATATTAATAAGTCTAGCTAAAATATTTAAACAAATCTTTGATTCTCATTTTATGAAAACTAGTTGTTATATTTATTCTAATCAGTGTTATATGCTTGGCAGAAACGCAACTACTCCCTGTCTAGTATGATTACGTCTGTGCGTGAGGAGGTGGATAAAGAAAGGAAGCAACTGGAGGATGAACTGGAGGAAGTGCTGGGTGAGCTGGCTGTTCTTGAGGATCAGGACCGGCTTCATGAGGAGGCTGTCCAGACACTGACAGAGGAGAAGCAGGCAATATATGACGAAAGGAATAGAATCAGTGCAGAACTAGAGAGGTCAGAATATGCCCTGAAAACTGTAGTTGAAAAAGGATTTATCTCCGTGATCACATCACAGGATAATGTAATGCTACTGCTTTTATAGGAAAAAGGAAGAGACAAAGACTTTAGAGCAGACGCATCAGGAGACTATAAATACACTAAAAGATGAGCACAGCCGCTCACTGGGCAAGATTGGGGACATGGCCACTGAGCTGGAGAGGTAAACACTGATCAACTGCTACTAAACTACTGGCTTGAATTAGACCGAGGTGTTAAATCTTTGCTCCCTTCAGGGTTAAGCAGGCTCTGTGTGAGCAGAGGCAGCAGGATGAGTCTCGTGCAAGGCAGCTGGAGGAGCAGCTGAGTAAAGTCACTCAACAGCTGGAGGAGGAACAGCAGAAACTCCTTCAACATCAGCACACTTGCCATAAGGATCGGGAGGAGTATGCCAGGTCAGATTAATATGCCAGTGATGTTCATCACATCTCTAGTGTATGTTTAATGTTATAAACAATGAAAGGGGGCAGTGGTAACTCTGGACTACTAATCAGACACCTGTCTCCACAAAGCTGCCACTGTTGGGCATCTGAGCAAGACCTTTATCTTTGAGCAGGAAAAATGTATCCATGTATTCGTATGCCTGTGTGGTGTTTGATTGGCTTTTTAAACCACTACCCATTTGGAAATATTACTACATTTATCATTAAAAAATGTTTGTGTCCAGAATGTTACTGGAGGTTCAGACCAAGCTTGCACAAAACGAGATTGAGGTAAGGCAGTCCTTAAAGGTGGCAGAGCAGGAGCGAGAGGAGAAAAACCTGGCTCTGGAACAGCTGGAGCTGACTCGGCAGTGTAGGAGGGAATCTGCAGAGTGCAAGGAGCAGAAGGCCCTGCTCCTGCAGGAGCAGGTGGAGGTGCTGCAGCAAAAGTTGGAACAGCTCCATCAGCTGATGGAACAGGAGAGATGTAACTTCAGCAAACAACTTTCTGAAGCACAGACAAGGTCAGCATGCAGTAATGATGTAGCATTGAATAATCTCTGGATTAGCTGTTAGAAATTGTATTGTATTTTTAGGATTGTAATATCTATATGTTTGGCACCTTGTTTCCCAAATGATTATGTGAATTTGATTAATTTAACTGCTTTTTAATTTTTAATTAATTTAATTGTTTTTTTTTACCTTCTGGAACCCTCTCCTACAATTTGGCTATTGTTATAATTTTTGTTTTTGCTATTGATGCTAAACAAGGGGCAGTGGCTCAATTGAAAGAACTTCATGCACCTTTGGTTTCTGGAATAAGTTGTGCCTTGCTGAAATAAACAGGTTTCCTTGCCAAGATTAATAAAAGTAACTTTAAGTTAGAGATTCTGTAAACAATATTTGTTTTGTGTAAAATATTCAGTTAAGCGTTAACCAACCAATTAATTTCCAGTAATGTTTTATGTTTCAAGTGGTAATTATTTCTTTGATTTTTTTTTTAACAGCACACCAAATGATGAAACTGAGCATTGGAGAAGTCTATATGAAAAACTGTTTGCTAAGGTTAAACCCTTCCTGGTGAGTCTAAAGCCCTTTTGAGACTTTTAGTTTATCAAGGGGGAAAGTTGTTTATTGTTGTTGGTTTCCCCTCCCCAATGAGTTATTTGAGTTGCATTGTATTGATTTTTTTTTTTTCTATGAAGAGACATTTTGATTTAGCCCATTTAACAACCCCAATTCCAATGAAATTGTCACGTTGTGTAAAACATAAATATTAATAGAATGATTATTTGCAAATCCTTTCCAACCCGTATTTAAGTGAATACAGTACAAAGACAAGATATTTAAGGTTAAATAACTTTGTTTTTTGGAAATATTCACTCAATTGGAATTTGATGCCTGCAAAGTTGGGACATGGGTATGTTTACCACTGGTACATCCTTTTCGTCTTCAGATGGGCAAGTTGCCCATGCCATGGGTACTAACGTATGCCCATACCGTTAAAGATGCTGGCTTTTGAACTTTGCGAAGATAAGAATCCAGACAGCACTTTGCGTCTTAGACACAACATCCATGATTTCCAAAAATGGTTTAAAATGTGAACTCGTCAGACCACAGGAAACTTTTCCAAAGCCAGCGGCACTTCTGGGTGTTGTTTTGCTTTGCATGGTAGATGGAGTGATTAAACTGTGTTCACTGGTTTTCTGAAGTGTTCCTTAATCCATATGGTAATATCTGTTACAGAATTGTCAGTTAGTTATGTCAAAGCAGTGCAGCCTGAGGGATCGAAGGTCATGGTTTTCGACCTTACCGCTTACTTGCAGAGATTTCTCCAGATTCTCTGAATCTTTTGATGATCAAGTTCAAGTGGTTTTATTGTCATTTCAACCATATACAGTGGTGTACAGTACACAGTGAAACGAAACAACATTTCTCCAGGACCAAGGTGCTACATAACAACAGACTTTCACAACATAAAGTGCACGAGTGCAGCTTGGAATTGGGGTTATATTTGCCAACGTTAGTAATTAATTGACGCCAAAAGACTGAGTTGTTAAATGCTGTAGATTTTCTAGTATGTGAATAAATATAGGAAAACTGTCTTTCATGGTGTGATTATGCATCTATGCGTCTATCTAATTGTATTAGATTTTTCAAATCCAATGCAATTCCATTGTTTTATGTCATATACACACAGGCACATATTGCTTTGTCTTTGTGCAGGGTCACAAGTTTATTTCTGTTTAAATTATTAAATACAATTATATTCAGTATTTTTAATTGGCATTGTTGAAAGTGTTTTCCCTGCTTATTCAATATATGATGATGCCTATCTCATTGTATATTATACAAAGAAATTAAAATTGCTGTTCCAGAACACTGCAAATCTAAAGAAAAACGGAATAAGATGGTGACACAGACAGATTGTCGGTCAAAAACACATACACTGGGCCCGAGTTGAGGATTTGGTCAGGATTGATATCCGTGTGCGTCTGTGTGTTTTGTATTAGTGCAGTGACAGAATAAAAATAAATATTGATTTTAAGAGAGATTGATAGATGGATGGATATATTTAACTTTGCCATTGCTAAGTACAAGACAACACAATGCAGTTTAAGGAATATTGTTCAGAGGTTCTGGATTGATGGAAGAATGGATGAATTAATTTTAAACAAAACAAAATGCCCTCGTAATATTCTAGTAATATTTTTAAGGAATTTTTTGCAAGGAATTGTTATTGTTAAAACCTCTTCAAGATAATGTCCATTGTTTGCACTACTGAAATAAAAATATTTTATTAAATGTAAAATCAATAATCATAAGAATTAAATTGTGACTCGTTAAACTCCTAGTAATGAGGTTTAAAAAAGCTACAGTTATGATGCGATTTTTTTTTAATGGGTGATGTCAACAAGTTGCTATAATCATGGTCTGGTACAAAAGCATAATCCACTAAATACATTTTTATTTTTTTACTCGTTTTGGATTGTCTTGTCGATAAATGCATGGGCATCTCTGGGTAAGATGTCATCTTGAAGGAATTGATCCTGCTCTAAAATCTCAATGTACTTTTCTGCAATATTTTTTAACACATTTGTTGATAAACTGGAGCTCATCTGGCAGTCTTTGCTCAGACTCTGCCTTTCTTGGATGCTGCTATTGTACCAAATTGTGATTATAATCACCTGTTTAAAATGCTTGTTTTTTTTTTTAGTTCATCACTAGCTCGAAATTGCCGCATCCCAACTTTCTCCTTTTCTTTTTTGCAGCGTTTTGCAAGTCTAAAATGCAGGATTGGATATTTATTAACAAATAAAGTGACCAGACAAACATTTTAATATGAGGTTTATACTGTCTGCAATTAAATAAGATTTAAAATTTCCCTTTTTTTTCTGGGGAGAAAATGTAGTTGGTTAAAATAAGTTAATGGTTGACTTCTACATATTGATGTATGACACAAGCTTTTTTAAATGTATTTTTTAACCTTATAAAACATTCTCCAAGTGGTGATTCCAATTGTATTTCTTTATCTTTTGAGTTTGACTTGTTGCTATGTAGTGTTTTACATTTAAGACCTGTTGGACTCCAGGAGCAGCTGGATGGATTTGCGGCAGAGAGGGATGCGTTGCTGTCGGAGAAAGGAGCAACAGAGGCAGAACTGAATAAGCTGGCTGGCGCCTATGCCAACCTGCTGGGCCATCAGAACCAGCGGCAGAAAATAAAGCACATGGTCAAGCTAAAGGAGGACAACCTGGAGCTCAAACAGGTGGGTATCAGTTTGGTGTATCTGCTTAGCAAAGTGCGAGACTTTAGTCAATGTTTCATACATATTTCTCTTTTATTATACAGGAAGTGTCAAAGCTGAGAACACAGGTGAGCAAGCAAAAGAGGGAGCTGGAGAAGTTCAAGTCTTGCAATGCTCCACCCAGGTTTGACCCCAGCAAAGCCTTCAAACATGAGCATAAAGAGAACCAGGAACCGGTTACAAATTTCAGATAGATATATCTAGATGTTGTTGGTTACAATTTCAGAAAGTTATTTTATATATATAAGTATATTCACTATTTAAATATACCAGTGTTAAAACGTTTGGAGTCAACTGTTTCCGTTTTAGAAATGTAAACTTTTTAATCAAATAAAATCTACTTTAAAACATTACTAATGTTGCAAATTGATAGTACTGTTCGAAATATCTGGTGGATTTTTATTTTATTTTTTTAACTTTGTTCATCCAGTTTATTTAATAGTGAAGTCTTGAATTGACTGGAAAATCCTTTGTAATAGTTAGTAGTTCTTTAGTTATTTCTTAAGAAATGTATAGGTTTATAGTGGTCATTCAACAGATGATGTAATGCAACTATGCTTTTGTTGAGATCACTTTTTTTATTTTATTTTTTTCCCCCTGTTCTCTTTCTTTTCCATTGCCTCTGCAGACATAGGTATTTGGTGATTTTTACTTCAACCAAACTGTCTGTATCTCTCTGTGCCTGCAAGATTGTCTTTGATATCCTTATCCCTTTGTGCAGTTATGACTCTGGGATTTCCATCTTTCCCTTTTAGGTTCTTATTGCCCTCCTTTCTTAAGTTTTGGAATATTAATGCTCACTGGATTTCTTTACGAAATATTTAGCTTCTTGTCAACATGGTGTACAATTATTGTATATTGCACAATGATATACCAATGGCTTTTTGATAAAGCTTTTTAATTTAGCATAGTTTAACCCCTAATTGAGCTTGGTTATTAAACATTTTGAAAGCCATAGAAGGATGGCACAACTTCCAGCACCAAGGTTTAAGTTCTTATTTTATTGCAAGAAACCTTACCTTTTGCCATAAGATACTGGAGTAATGGCTGCTGAAAAGGTGCACTCATTCAATAATGATGTATGCAATACAGTGATTTTAAGCAGTGATGTTTATGTACACCATTAGTGTACACCCCTTCATCCTTACTGTGCTACTTGCGGAATTAGTGGTTTGTTTTACTTTGTTTGTATGTATGTTTTGGGTTCCATATCTGTCCCATGCTGTTATGGAAATAAATATTTTTAAACAGTTAACTTTTAAGCATTTTCTTTTATTTCTGGAGCACCCAGCTTCCATGTGTGAGCTTGTAATTTAGATCTACTTTTGGTGTCAAATCATGCATATTTTTACATTTATTACATTTAAAAGCTTATGACATATCCTCTGCAACTGAAAAAAAGGATTTATCTCTAGAGTACAGTTATTCACTTAATTAAATTATTTTTTCAGTTGGTGGTCAGATATACTTGCTGTTTACTGTTTAGAATATTTAGTTCATTAAAGTTTTGGTACAGAAAAAACATTTGTGGGTTTGCCAACAGAAAGCGAGAAAGAAAACTCAAGGCATGAACTCTCACGGCTGTTGTAGTGCTATGTTCCAGTAGAGGGCGCTAGTGTCCTGTGATAAAAGTTATGTATGTACAGGGTTTTTACATTTTTTTTCTGTTGTTTTCTACCTCTGGGATACGGGTTGAGGATGACCTGTGTGTAATTGCACACGTATTTTTTATATGTATACTGTTGTGACTATTAAATCATTAAAGGTATAATTGGATCAGGTTATTATCAATATTACACAACTCTCAAACACAGTGCAGTGAACAGTATGTGACCAACATAAGTTACCAAATGACCAAATCAGGATAAACATTGGTGTGCGGAATGGAGTTTGCTTTCGCATCACTTTTGCGTAGTAAATATATTCAGTTATATGCAAGTTTTTGATAATGCCACGGCTTTGTATCTTTCACACATGCATGCTTAACACTAATTTGCAGGGGTTTGGACACATTCTCACATGACATGGAGATCTCACATTCAATTGTTTTGGTGAAATAAAATATTTTTAACTCTAGTTTGAATAGCAGATGTGCCTTTCCGACTTAAATACCACCTATGAGCAATCTACAGGATTCACAATACCATTCATATGAGCACTTTTCTCATCTTGCCAATCGCTACTTTCTGAATCACTCTAATTATATCTTTCCTGGTCAGGATAACTTTTTACCTGAGAAGGAGTAATTAGCCACTACCATCTTGGTGATTTTGAAGTCTAAAAGGGGTTTTTATGCTACTTTTTAAGAATAAAGGAACTTTTGGCAAGCATTTGCACAGCCTCACCCACAAATGTAGTAATGAGTGTTCATGGTACAAAGTAAGAAAATATGAACTATAAAAATGCACGTCTGGCTATCACAGGCTAACATTCATACATGTTTTGAATTTGTATGTCTTACCTGGCAGTGTATAAACTTTTGTTCATGCATGAACTAATTCAGTAATTATTCAGCAAATTTGCCTGTCAGTTTACATTTCGACTCGTGAACTTCGTACTCTAATTTCTTGCCTCTAAAGAAACACTAAATCCCCAGATAAAGTGCCTGTGTCAAATGTGTTTATACTTATTCATTTATATAATTTAGCAGATGCCTATATCTAAAGTTAGATAAATTCCTTTCTTCCACCAGTGGCTGCTTAAAAAATCTGAGATTTCTGAGAATGGCAGTCCAAGGCCATTAACCACTGATGTACTCTGTGCAAAGAAAGACTTTCAGACAGTTGACATTTGCTTGCTCTTTTTTTAAAGCAATGTTGCAATATAAATACATTAATATGCATCACCGGTTTTATCTATTTTTTCTTGTCATGTATTATGTTGTCAATACCAGCGCTAAAGTGCTTTATTATAAGCCATTAAGAGAAGTACTATGGCAAAATGAAATATACAGCAGTAATTTATTAAGAAAAATGCTATTTTGTTCATTTGAAATCATTTATATGTACTGTATATTTGCTTCTTGGCTGCTTTTGCCTATTTATTTTACATTCAAGTGGCCGTGTTGCACTGTGGGATGCTGGACACCATGTTGTGCACTATGGCAGCAAACAGTGAAATTTAGCCGAAGTAGTACATCATCCAGAAATTGTTGCCATATTGTTGTTACTGTGTTTAAACAGTTTTGGTATGAGAAGTATGCATAGCAAGTTATTTTAAACAATCATTTGTTTAACGTGACGTTCTTATATGCTGACGCAGCTGTAATACACAGCGCCATTATGCACAGGACTACCACATGCTTAAATATTTCTGTTTTAGCTTCTGTGTTTTCTTATCAAATTGCTGTTAGACATAATATAGTATAATTTAATTGATTGTATCCGTTAACTGATAATTGTGTACAGATAAGTGTCGTAACGACCATCTAAACAATGTCCGTTGACTTTAATGTGAAAGGTTTTGTTTATAATAAATTATAAGACATAAAGATGCCTTTTAACTACAGATTTTGCTTCCATAAACAGCCAAGCAACACAGTGGATCCAACTGGTAACTACCTACCTTACAAGTTGTTTGCTTGCTTGGTCGTTAGATCACATTTGGACTGTTAAAACTTGGTTGATGTGTTTGTTTTATGTTCAAGTTACTTGTTTGTGCTTCAGGAATGTACATGGGCTATTGCAAGTAATGTGCATTTTTGTCCTCCACCTGTATATTCTCTGTAACCTGTAGCTTTAACTGATTCACATGCACTCACTGAGTCTGTTTTATCTCACTGATCTTCTATGTTCCTCATAATGCTGTCTGTCAGTGCTCTTTTGGCTTCTGTCAAACAAACAAAAAAATCACTTATGTTTTCAGCGGTATCACTGGTCATTGGTAAATATCCTCTATACAGGAGAGAACTGACGCACTTAATTCTGGATTCAGTTTTCAGCAGTATCTCCATGCTTACTTAATTTTAGGCTTTTTCTTAGAGTGGTGGAGGATTTAATACTTTGAAAACCGGTAGGGCTGCCACGATTAGTCGACTAGTCACGAATATGTCGACTATTAAAATTGTAATTATACTAATTGTATAGTCGATGCATCGTTTTGACTTTTTTTTCTCTCCAAACTACGGCAGTTCCCACTGCTACGTGTGCCTACTGCCGTGCTGTCTTTGACGCACATGCACAGTAGTGGAAACCGGGGCAGGCAGTCATTGGTCACACTCTGTCAATACACGCAGGCGCAGAACAAACAATAACAGTTTAGTTGACAGGGAAGCGTGGCGCCAGTTTTCAAACACGCTGAAACGCAAATGCAAGTTTACGGAGGAGCTCAAGACAAAATGTCCTTGTTTCCATCCTGGTGGCACCCGTGCAAGTCAGAATGCATGACCTGCAAAGCTGGCACTTGCGTGTCTGTGTCCAACTAAGGTGCTGGCGATTTAGAAGTCCATCTAGCTTCAGCCAAACACATGACAGCGGCTAAAGGCAAAAGTTCCTCAGGTAAACTCACTGACTTTTACTTCAGTAAAACAGACGATACAATGAGTTCTGCAGAAGGAGCTTTAGCATTTCATGCAGTAAAACATCACAATAGCTACAAATCAATGGACTACATGCCTGGCTGTTGAAAAAAAAGCTTTTCCTGACTCTGACACAGCACGAAAGTTTTCAAGTGCCCGGACTAACACTGAAGCCATAATTAATGGTGTAATAGCACTAATACCAATAGCAATTTAGTCTTGTAAAGACTGTTAATACATCAAATTAAAGTTAAAATGCAATGC
>JAVSBV010155818.1:0-14922 GCA_033117975.1 Parotocinclus spilosoma
ATCTCCACATCATTGCATTCAGTTTTTATTCACAATTTGTTTAGTGTCCCAACTTTTTTGGAATCCGCTTTGTAGACAAGAGGAGTATGAATGCAGGTTAAGGTAGCACGTCTATGGAGAGTACCTAAAAACGCTTCTGCATACGATTAGTTATGCACAGACAGGTGACATGATGTTATCATTATTGGACCTGTTTGGTAATTTTAGATTTAAATAAAAAATGCCCATATTGTTTATAGGCAGCAACTTCGTCTATATATAAAAATAACCCCACATAATACATATACAATACGAATACATATACCACCAGAATTACACTTACAGGTATGCACCGTTTATCATCCATCTGATCAGTGTTTATTCAGTAGAAAAAAATAGAATTTTATATATATATATATATATAAAAATACTGTTTTAATTCATGTTAATCTTTTAACAAAACAAATCTTCAAATAATGTCCAGTCAATGTCCATTTCAGTCAACGTCCTGTATCACAGGAAGGTTAAACACCTATATATAATAAAGGTAGACTGTCCCAATTATAAAGGCCATCTTGGTATGAAAGGGTGAGTGTACAGTTATCGCCACCCCACTCCAAAACCACAATCACCACCGCAACACTTGCGCTTTGATTATACAAATCATTTTTTATTTCCTGTTTACCCATTTTTACTAATATATTTATACACAACATATATACTAATTTAGTGAATATTTGAAATAATTTATCACAGCCTGAGATAATTAACCAAACAGTATATTGATTGAATATACTGCTTGTAAAAATTAGGGAATATTTCATTTTAAACTACCTCTTCATTTTTGTGAGCCATGTATATTCAATTTTGACATTTTGCCATACAAAGTTCCAATAAGGAGAAAAAATCTAAAAAAATTTGCAACAAAAGCCCCGTTTGTTGCATGCACACATCTTTTATGGATTTTTGTACCCATATATGCTAAAATTCAGCTACAGTTTAAAAAGAAACTAGTGTCAGAAGATTTAAATATTTGTGATAATCACACAGTTTGTATTGCCTTAATCACACTTTTCGTTTTCATAAACTTGTTTTAAAAGTTAGGTCCCTAGACATCACTTACCGAATACTACATGCTTTCCGTCTAACCAGTCACATTTTGTGCAAGTGATGAAAAACTGGCAGCCATTTGTTCCTGGGCCACTATTTGCCTGTGTAGAAAACAAGCAAAGATACAGCTGAAAATAGATCTCATCTTAATGCATGCTGGCATTAGAGAACAACCACAGCAAACACCACCAAATCATGCCAAAGCAGCATATGACAAACCATATAAATTTGATGAGTGCATGTTTTTTTTTCCCCTATGAATTGTGTAAAGGCAAAGGAATGATGCCATTGCTCATTGTTGAGATGGCAAAATCTGGATCCTGGTTATATGCCAATTCAAGGTGCAATGGCTTGAAACTTATCCTGATTGTGGTAATTTTGATTTACCATAGACAGCAGGCCTGGAGCAGCGTGTTTCAGTTTAAAGTTCTCATCTGCAAATGGGCCTCTGTAGATACTGCAAATGCCTGTGCCATCTCCCTGTGGGAAAACACGAAATGGTTAATGTCTCTCACAGCAATGTTTAAACGTTTACATGTTAGTCAAGTTGCAAGTGGCGGATTTGGACACTAGATGGCGAGTCAGTCTCACCTTAAACAACCAATCTACAAGTCTTCATATCAGAAAACTTTCGAGTGGAAGAGAGAAATTCTGATGAATCACTGTGTATAAACTTTCTGCACACAAAGACAAACATCTGCTCCTATGAACCAAATTTGGCACTATGGCTTTTGTTTTCCGCCCTAAAGTTTAAATGAACTGGGATATTCTGATCAGTTTCAGAATGTGAGGAGAACTGAGTCCAGATGATGAGGTCAGCCATGGGCAATATACAAAATACACACTCATCAATAACTTTATTAGATACACTTTGTATCAGCTTAATTTACCACATAGAATCACTATGTAGTACTACAATTACAAACTGTAGTCCATACATAGTCTTCTTTACTTTGTTCTCTAATGGTCAGAACCCCAGAATACAAGCACAGATCAGCTACTATTTGAGTTGTTAATGCAATGACTAAATTAGATTGGATTAGATTCAACTTTGTCATTGTGCAGAATACAGGTACACAGCCAATGAAATGCAGTTAGCATCTAACCAGAAGTGCAAGACATAGTAATTATTTACATAAGGGGCAATACGTGTTGAAGGTAGAGGAAAAGACATGATACAAATGTGCAATGGCTAATATACAGTACCAAGAATGTAAACTGAACTAATTAGTGCTGGTAATTAGATGTGCAAATATACAAAATAAATAAATATGGACAGGTGCAAAATGGAAGCAGTGTAAGTGATAATAGTCCACATATTGTATATATTGCATATGTACAGTCCTGAGTGTCCTGAAATAAATAATGCAGTTGGATGTGCAAAACAAAACAGTGATAATTAGTGCCAGGGTAATGCTAAAGTGACTGTGTGTTTAACAGGGAGACAGCCTCAGGAAAAAAAACCCTCTTCCTTAGTAATGTACTTCTGTTATTACTTAATGCACCTAATGTTTATCTATGCTACGGTAACAAAGCCAATTATCACCGATCGTTATCGGCCGATTTCCGTTATAAAGCATGTGATTGGTGTATGCCCGATCACAAGAATCTATCACCTGTACTTTGCAGCCCACAGAGGCCCTGTGTGCAGTGTTGTGTCCCTGCCCAATTTCCTTTACACTGGGCAGGTGCGCAGCGGTAAATGGTAAACAATCGTCTGCCGTGTGGAACTTTTACTGTACACAGTCGGTCAGAGTGATTTGCATTCTGCAACAAAAAATACCTTACGGGGGAAGCATGCTTTAACACAACTAATTTAATGTGTCATTTAAAGAACAAACATGGAGTATGGGGAGTTTGAGGCTCACTGCACACGGAGCAGCAACAGTCAGATTTCACCTGCTAATACTCCCCCATATGAGCGTGCCAGTAAGAAAGCTAAGTAAATAACAGGATAGATAATTGAATTCATCAGGTTAGATGAACAACCTTTTTCAAGTGGTGCAAGAATAGTTGTGCCTGCAAGTATTTTGTATTCTTTCTCTTGGAAAAAGTCAGTAAAAACATGTTTTTATCTAACATAATTTTATTGTTCCTCCCCCCCCCCCCAGATTATGTAGTCAGTAGCGTTCATCAGAATTAAATTAAAAAATCTCCAGCCAGTCAGTATGATCGGCAGTATCGGTGATCGCCACTCATGGGTAATCGGTATTGGCAGCATAAAACATGATCGGAGCATCCCTATTTCAAATAACACAATTTTACTGCATCTGATTTACTCACACCATCAAAACACAGTATCATCCTGTCAACATGTGGTGGGTGTATGTGGGAAGCAAAATGAAAGGTTAATGTATATACAAAGATTATGTACCCAGTCATTTGGTGACATAGTGCACGTGGATGTAGATATATATATTTACACGTGGTCCCACTACGGTATGAGCGCTAAATGATCTAAACTGTAACTAAATATCGGTCATTTACACAATATAGAACAGTCCTTAATACCTGTAACAGAAAGATTCATGCACTGTTGCTCGGTTGCATGCTGTTTACCTGATGACACACTAACAAAGCCTGTTTTAACGCCAGATGAGGCATTATTTAGATTAACCTGGAACAGGCAGGTGAACAATTAATAGGGCGATATCTGTAAATGCAAGTCACATCCTGCCCTGCAGTGTATTTTAACCAATTATTTAAACCAATTAAGCATAACTTTGTAATTTCCGCAGACCAGATCATGTTGTTGTTGCTATTTCAGATGAATGTATTTACAAAAACATGTGTTTTGCACTTAATTTGAGGTCTTCTCCTAAACAGTATTGTATTATGCAATTCTCCAAAAATGATATACTTGTGTAAACAAGCTTAGTTTGCATACAGTAGCCCAAGTGTTGTTTGAGTTAACTCAAATAATCTAGTTACATTCAAATGTTCTTAGTGATTTTGTCACCGTACTAAAACTTCTTGGTTTTCAGAACTTCTAAATGTACTACAATTTCTCTCTCCTAAAGTGGTAGAGAATTATGTACTTTTACACACTGTATAAAATAGGAAAACAGCATTTATGAGACAGCATACTTGTCACAGGTTAAAAAATGGCACAGGTAATTCTGACTGTGATATACTGGCCTCGTATATGTAGATGGTATATTATGATATTTAACAGTGGGTTTGGATTTTTATATTATCCTATTGATGTTTGGCAGGCTAAAGAAGTAATCTGATGCATCAACCTTTCGACCATGCTGTAAGAAGTCTGACGTCTGAGAAGTCGTAGATTATTTTTTTCTAATTTTGTCTCTCATAGTTGAAGTGTACCTATGATGACAATTACAGAGCTCTCTCAACTTTCTAAGTAGGAGAACTTGCAAAATCAGTGGCTGACTACATACTTTTTGCCCCCCTGTTATTCTCATAGGATTTGTCCTGAGAATTGACTCTGAATGCCTAACATGCCCAGTTATGTTTCTACAGGACCCTGGTCACTCATTTATCTAAGCTTGTTCCTTCAAAAAGAAGCCACTGCAATTCACAAACAATGAAAATACCCGTATTGGTCAAAACATTTCTTTTGAATGCTGTAAAGCACTGACATACAATACTGTATAAATTATATGTATGGATATGCAAGTGCACTTTAGGGAGAGAGATATTCTGAAAACATCTAGATTAATCATTTAATAATACATAGGAAATATATATATTTTTTTGCATGGGACAGATGTTTGTTACCTAGTGTATTTACAGACTACAGGGTGAGTACACACTCTTATTTCAGAAACAAAATCTAAATACCCCAGCGAATAATGGGTGAGGGGGCCTATCTTTTAGGCTATGTCTGAAACATGACCACCACCTTGAAAGCTGCCATATTGGATCAATGGCAAGCTTTTCCATTAGGAAGGTGGTCATGTAGCGGAAGACCCGAATTGTCTCAGCAATCAACAACTGGGAACATTGGTTGTGATGCACAGCTATTTGGCATGTACAATTTGTTGTCTTTGGTGCTGAACACAGAGCTGAAAGCACAGGATTCAGTCTTTATGAACCCGCATGGAAAACTCTGGAGAAAAGCTGTCCCAAGCCTCAACAATGCTGTGTCGAAGGATGTGTATTTGCGGATTTTGTTTGAGATGACCCCAGAGATAAAAAGTTAAGTGGTGTGATAGGTCAAGTGATCTGGGCAGCCATTCCATAGATCCACAACGGTCAAGCCAATGAACAGGGAATTGAATATCCAACCACTGACAAACATGTGCTCTATAGTGTGGTGGAGCCCCATCCTGTTGGAAATAACAGGGGAAATGGCCATCTTCGGTCATAATAGATGGGAGCACTGTTTGAAATTTGTTTCCTGTTACCAAAACCATTGATGGGGTTTATTGTTGATTATTATTATTGATGGGACAGCTGACTTTGGCTTGTAATTCAGAGTCCCAGTTTCTCGGAATTTCGGATTCCGAAAGGAATATGAGGGATGCATCAGTGCTGTGTGAAATTGGTAGTCTTTTGGGTGTCGGCTGTTGAAGTCTGCAGCTGTGCTACGGCAGATGTGTTCCCCAGACATCAGAATCTTCAATTCCATCATCAGTTACATGTGGCAAACACCAAAAGTTTTTAACTTTGTGCTGATAACTTTTGCACCACAAGAAATATTGCAAATCCGATTGTGGCAATCACGTCTTTTGTTTCTAAAATAAAAGGGTGACATTTGTCATTGATGCTGAAAGCAACAATGAATAACCAAAACAAGCAAACTGTAACATATGGAAATGCCACACCCAGGGTAAAAGACTACTTGAACTCACTACTTGCATAATACAGTTAACATACTCGATTTAAAATGATCAAACTTACATTTACAAAGTCACCACCTTGAATCATGAAGTCCTTAATCACTCTGAAAAAAGGAAAAAAGAATATAAATGAAAACAAAATCAAACAAATCTATAGTACAAGATACTGCTACACGCAAAGACAAGAATGAATGTTTCAATACATGGCAGTACAATGACACAAGGA
This sequence comes from Parotocinclus spilosoma, assembly GCA_033117975.1. NCBI lineage: Eukaryota > Metazoa > Chordata > Actinopteri > Siluriformes > Loricariidae > Parotocinclus > Parotocinclus spilosoma. The sequence goes on from JAVSBV010155818.1 coordinate 6,121, forward strand.
TTGCAGCTCATCTGTTGTTGCACAGTTTGCGTTAGTCATCCTTTAATGCTTCATTAGTGCTCACAGGATTCTGGTGGCTAGATATTTTTGGAAGGTGCATGCAGCTATTCTAATTTCAGCAATGACACAGAGTTGTTTAGATACTCCAGCATCACTGTTGTGCCTGATCCACCCATAACATTAAAACACACCACCACATCAGTGTCACTGCAGTACTGACAAATGGCTGATGGGTGCAGCAGTATTACCTGTGAAACGTGCATGTTTTGTATCCAATAGGAACGCCGTCTTTCCTGCAAGAGAATATTTACGTGTTCATCGATACAAATTAAGGTAAAGACAAATGAAAAGAAGAGTGTCGAAAGACACAGCACACTTAGTTTCCCCCACGAATAATGCATCTTACATTCAGCATACAGGTTATATCATTTTCTATATCCCAAAATAATGTTAAGGGCAAAAATAAAAAATAATGCTGTTGTAAAATACACGACAATGTACACTTATGACCGCCTCACCCTTATCAATGCACCACTAAACTCTGCCAGGTAGCATCATTATAAGAAAAGGAAACATTATATACATTTTGACATAATAGGTGGCTTTAACAGTGGATGAATGGTGGAAAAGAGAACTGAACACAGTATATAAGGAAGCTGAAATTGGCACAAAAAAGGCACAGTGAAACAGACAGCATGGACTGTTCACTGCCTTCAGGTCTGGTGTGGTGAGAAAAATATTACTGTTGAATTTTAAGAAAATTCCCTAAACGGAGCTAAACCGAATTCTTCGTATTTTTATGCTACAGTGAAGAATAAAAAAGGCTTACGTGCAGGACTTAACAGCTCGCTTATTAGTGCAGAACAATACACTGCTTTAAATTTGTATTCCTAAAAAAAAGTCTATAAATGGATAATTGTTGAGGTTTTAAAACAATATCTCATGTTTTTCAATACATCTGCCATTTTCTAAAGGCAATAAGCCATGAGAGGCCGTAAAGCAATCACGAAGGCCTCTTGTGGCTTATTGCTTTAGTAACAGAATCCTGAGTGTGTGCTTTTGAGTACTCCGGCAGATTACCTGAACTCCCCAGTGCAGAACTGCCTGCAAGAAAGCACAAAGATGTGTCACAGGAAAAAAGACACACAAACACAAACAAGCATAGACCTGTATTGCTGAGACGTATGTAATGTTACTTGAACATTAATGCTTTCTAAACTCTCCAGTAACCGGTACCATTCTAATGCTTTTGACAAACCAGTGCATTTAAATATTATCTAATATATATTTTGAATAAAGTCAAAACATCATCAAACTCAAAACACTACTGGTTGCTATAGAACTGAGTGTGCCACTAACCAATCAGAACTGGTCATTAGAATGAACGAACGGACAAGATAACTGACCAATCAGATTCATGATATTCACTAAGGGGCTGGCCCATACCGGTGCTTCGTATTCGTCATTCATAAATAAACGTCACTGTCCATGCACATGCTGAATTGGCTCGTAGAAAGACAAATGTCAAATGTATGCAATAAAGCAATAGACTATTTTCTGACAGCAGAGGAGCAGATGATGGACTTTCTCTTCAAATAAGCCTAACAGACTGGTAAGTTTGTTGTTTCCTTCCTCTGTTTTGTGGTTGCAGAAGTTGCTACTGTACTATGTGCACGCAACTGATCTGTATGCATTACATATGCATTAACTATTCTGTTTGTAGTTTTGTCTAATGTGCAATTAAAGTTTCAAAGTGTCAGCCACACCAGTTTTTAAAAATGGCTTATTACAACATGACGCATAACTGTACAAACTATAATGTATAACACAAAGTGGACCATACTAATTTAGTTAATTATACACAAGCGATTGAGTTTTACACTGTTATAGGCGCATATACTGTGTGTACTTCTGTCTGTCTGTCTGTCTGTACAAATGTACAGCTTGTGCTTATTTCTTATCTAATGTCAATAACAAAAGCTTTTCTAATGTCAAACAGTCCATAGCCTTCCCACTGCAGCTAAATCAGATTATATTTGTATAGCACGTTTAAAGGACACTCCTTATAAAGCCTCAAATCTATCTCCCTCGCATTGATTTTCCGTGGTTATTGAGGTTTGGCTTAATATTTAACCAAACCTACTATTTAGAAAGTGAGTCCGAATACGTTTGGCCATGCAGTATTTGTAGCATATGATGTACATAGTTTCTCAATGGACAGTCTAATATATAGGATTTGATCAAAAAGGTAAAACCACACTGTGTATGTATTGTTACAGAGTACTAAAATGATATATGCTTCTCACAAATATCTAATACCGTAGATCCTTCTATAAAAGGGGAATTCAAATTAATGAGTGATCGACTGTATACATCTATTACTCATATTGAGTTTCTTCATACCGAAAATTCTCTGCAGTCTTAGGAACGATGTCTGCAAAAAGCTCAATCTTCATTCTTCCAACTTCCTGTATAGCAAAAACAAAAAACATTTAATTTAAACAATTCTCATGGTGTCACTGAACTGTGTGGGCTAGAGAGGGGGCAGTCAGCCCATCCCTCTAAAAGGATCCATTTGTCTGGACATGAACGGATTCCTGTAGTCCAGGACTAAATGCATCCACAGTACACCATGACACTACAGACACAGTGGTTAGTATGTCCACAACAGCAACAAGCCGTATGTCATTTCAAACTTGTACTCTGGATCATCACCATAGAAACATAAGGAAGTAACACTGCAGAAAATGGCTCAATATATTTACAGGGTAATCCCCACTACACATGGACCTGTACTGGTAAGCTATATAATCATTTAACTCCATGAATAACCACTCTAGTTCTCTAAAAATAGTGCAATAGTATCATGTTAGCTGAGATGGATTCTTTTTTGGCAGCTCATAGTTCAGTGCTTCTTAGCAAAGAAAAATGAAACACAAGCCTTTCTGAAAGCACTTTGTAATCTTGTATAAGCCTATAAAAGCCATGGCACTGATGACGATTAAATACATACAGCTGTGCCAATTAATCATTTGTATTCTGTGTTGACTTTATGGCACATTTATAATGCAAGCATTTAAAGAAGCAATTAAAAAGTTTTCATATAAAAAGACAGAACATTGTTTTTCCTAACCAACAGTGAATAAGTGAATATAAAGCTCAAGTGACTGTACTTACATTTTAAAAAAATAAATAAACGATAATATAAGAAGTTTATTATTCCAAAATTCCATTTCATTATCGCTAAACTTATCTGTTTTGTATTAGGACTGTATTTGGTGATGGTATATCCCAGTGCAGACACTAGGAATTTACTTAATTATCTTATGATGATGACTACTAACGTCAAAAGAAGCAGGTGTTAAAAGTAAATCCAAAAGGTCACCACACGCTCAGAAAGGCTTTGGTTTAATCCTTTCTTAAAGTAACTTTCTGTGATAAGAAATCTAGCAGATGGCTAGCCATAACAAATGCCACTTAATATGATATTTGCAAGGGCATGGCCGTGATTAACACAGCTGAAAAGGAGCTAATCAAATCCTAGACCCGAGGACTGCCATACCAAGCTGCAAGCACTTTAGTCAAGCTCCTTCAATTATATAGAGCACAGTATTTTAATGATGATTACATTTTTGTAGCACACAAGTCTTCTCTTTATGCTTAAATATACAGTGCTTAAGCTGACTTTTTGCTCTTGAAGACTTGAGTAACTTCTCTGGAAGGCTCAATTAAGAGCTCTAGAATGGTCCAATAGTAGTAACAAATTGGGCCCATGAGGAGCAACCCATACCCAGTGGAATACAAGATTCCAGGTGGTAGTACTGCTTGTGAGACCTAAAGTTTTTAACTGGCTAGTTAGATACAATCTTCGTGATGATAAGCTTTAGACAAATTATTTCTTTCTATAAAACCTATGATACACAATAATTCCATAATCCAAATTCAGGACAATATCAATATATTTTTTCTGCTACTTATATAATTACCATGAAGCCGCAGTCATATTTAATAATTTTTAAATAATTTAAAATTACCTAGTACACTAGCACTGTCGCCCCACAGAGAGAAAGTCTTGGGTTCAATCCCCAGGTGAAATAGTCCTTTCTGTGTGGAATATGCATGTTCTCCTCATGGCTGTGCAGGTTTCCTTGTACAGTCCCAAGACATGCGTGTTAGGTTAATTAGTGTCTCTAAAGTGTCCCTAGTGTGCATGAGTGTATATGCTCTATGATGGATTGCCACATTGTCTAGGGTTGTTGCCTTGCACCCTGTGCCACCGAAACTCATGCAACCCTGTTTAGGATCAAAACCATAAAGACCAAAAATTCTCTCCTAAATAATAAAACTAATTTTTGGATGGTAATTATTCAATATAAAAACATATGTTTTAAATAATTAGAATGATCCTTAGACTGGGATTGTCCTGCACGTTAGTGCATTTAGGCTGAGCTGATCTGCAAAATTAAAAAAAGATTAACTTCATTTATTTAAGCAAAACATCTACAGAAATGTCAGACAACTACTCAAATACAAATAAAACATTTTTGAAAGATTTTTGTAAAAAATGTAAAAATATTACTTTTTACTCTCTACATTCAGTTATTGTGAGAGGTTAGAAATAAACTATACAAGAAGCACAGACACAGAAATCATTCAAATGACCACATATGCCCAGTGCATCCTAATGTTACTAGTATGGGTGTCATGTGTTAACATTTTATGTACTTTCTAATTCTTTGGTAAAAACTCCTGTTACTCATGGAAAGAGGCTGCATACGACAGTTATAAAAAGCCACCATTATAAGCTGCATTTGGTGTTTTATCTTTTGTCCTTGCCGTTTCTTAGCCCTAAAGTAAATATTTTGTTTTTAATCCATAACCTTTAGTGTTATCTAACTGCATTTTTTCTGATAAACGCAGTGGTATGTTGAAAGTTATCCATAACAGGTCATTTCACTGGTACAAGTAGCTGATTGAGACTGATAAAATGCTATAATATAACACTGTTCTGATGTAGGCTTTAAAGGTAAATTATATGGTCATATAAAAAACCTGTACATTAAAACCTAATCATTTTCATTCCTTTCTTGTTTTAAAGTGCATTTAATTGCATGAACTGAACTGAAAGCATTTTATGAACGTGTATGGCCACGATTGTTTCTAGAGAATGAAAGCAGGTGTGGCTGTTTGTTTCGAATTACAGGAAAGCTGTGGAACAGGTTTCCTCTCCTGCCTAGTTTCCTCTCACTATTGGCAAGATCAATCTAGCCATGTTAACCTTCACTCTGAAAACAATTCAGTTATGATTTTTCATACCAAGCTTGATACAACTGAAACGGTAGGCTATGTTATCTACTATTTACTATCTGTGAGTAGAATTATGTTGACTGACTATAATAATATGAGGCATTTTAAATTGACTAATGAACCAAGAAGACGTAGAAAAGCAACTCTTAAAACAAAAAGGCAAATTCATATTCTTATAATTTTTTTGTATGCAATTCAACTACTCTAAACAATGCTTTCTATAATCCTGACATATGTAAATGAACATGTTGGAACAAAATCTTGTGGATTCTTTGTTTCTTATTACTAAAGACTGGTGTCCTGTACTTAAATGAGGTTAAGCTGAGTTGATAAGCAAAAAAAGAACTTATTTCATTAAAACATCTCCAGAAATGTCAGATGACTACTCAAGATATTCAAATAAAAGATGCCAGTCACTGCTCAGACATGCATCTGCGGTAGCTTTCTGCATGTAGAGATTGCAAAAGCTTTCTTTAGGTGGGAAACGTGGTAATTAGTACTAACACTGCATAAATCCACTGTTTAGTCACTTTAGACATTGCACAACTGCTTAACTGCTTTAATTTAAGCGAAGGTTAGTACAGTCTTCAGGTGCCAAGTTTAAATTTTTATGATAAAATGGATTATTGTTATGTTTTATGCGATTTCACAATGCCCAAAACAAAGAAATATTTAACCCTAAATCAGGAAATTGTGGGACGGTATGGAAAATGCATAAAAAAACAGTGTTTGTTATTACTTTGACTTTTATTTCAGACAGTATGAAACAGAAATTTAATGTTTTATCTGGTCAACTTAATTTTATTTGTTAATAAACATCCATTCCTGCATTTCAGGTCTGCAGTACATTCCAAAAAAGTTGAGATAGAAGCAGACATTTTGGAACCAATGATACTAAGGGATTTAGTGTTTCAGGTGTTATTTTGTTGTAAAGCTGCTTTGTGACAATTCTGTATTGTAAAAAGCGCTATAGAAATAAATTGACTTGACTTGACTTGACTTCATATAATTGCATGCACTTTGGAGCTCACTTTTACTCCCTGGCGTTTGGGCTACCTCCGTGCCTCGCCATTTAAGAGACGTCCCAAAACCGTGCTTTCTGCACGTCTTCCCCGACAAGTTCGTGAGTTGCTCCCATTTGGGAAGCAACAATGGCGTGCCACATTATCCTTTCGGTTTCATTATGTTATTATGAGTCTGACGCTCCGCTCTTAAGCCCCTTTCAGTTGTTCTATATTATTTCCCCATTATTATTAAACGTCGTGGGATACGCTTATCCCGCATACCTGGGTCCTAATTAAAAACCACCACATCTCGTAACAGTAGGTTCTTCAGGTTTACATTTTGCGTTCGTACTCAGGAGCCCTGATCTTCCGGGTGCCAAATCCTCCTTGTCTGTTGGGCCCTTTCTGGCCCCAAACCTGTGCCAGACCTTAATGGTCTGTTCCTGTGCCCGGCAGAAAGAGAATATGAGAGAAGCTTGTATTTATGAGCTTACTGATTCAGTCGTAGAAATACGTTTTGTGATTTTAAATCGAAATTTACTGACTTTAATTATGCGTAGCAAATGGAGGGTGTTATTTTTACACAGAAATCTGTTTAGTCTGTAAATAAAAGTCCGGAAATGAAATGATCGCGCTTTACACTAAACAGAATTAAAGTGGTAGGCGGGGGAACCTGGGAGACGCTCATGATGGCACGACGAAGACTTGCTGAAACTGGGTCAGGCCTCAGCAGGAATCCCACACACACACACACACACACACACACCGTCTCAGGAATGTCAGTGTAAACCCACAGGAACGTTATAACGTGAATCTGATGCTCTATCATTTGAATAAAACGCCGAATTAGGTACGCTTGGGTGCCACGGTTGTCTAACATGCCAGCCTACCACTGCAGAGACCCGGGTTCACATCCCGGTGGTGCCATCTAGCCAAGCCGGGCATCCCATTCAGGCATGATTGTCTATGATTGAGCAAAAAAACTAATTTAGGAACACACACACACACACACACACATAACTGTAAGGTGAGTATCGATTGACCTGAACGTACCAGGGTCCATTATGCACAGTCCTAACGTGCCACGGGTGCATTCCTGTGGGTCCTTCATGCCCAGAGCTTGTTACGCTGGCTTTTTGGGATGCGCTTTGAGTTTGGTATGTTCTCTCCGCCTTCCTTTATGAGCTCCGTCGTCTCAGCTGTGCTCGTGAATTCATTTTTGTAAATTGGCCATAAGTTGGTGTATAAATGTAAGTGCAAGACGTTTCTGGTTACAATATGTGGGGGTTTGGTATGTTCTCTTCGCCTCCATCTCTCACCTGCATTAGAGGAGATTCCCCGGGGTTAGTATGTAACGCCCCGAGACGTGTTTAGGCCACTGTGTTTTCTAACTATAGCTCCAAATTCTTTTTGAAAAAAGATTTTTTTTTTGGACCGTGCTGTTTGGTTTTTTTTGCGGCTCTTTTCACGTATGGATTTGCCCCACAGCCCCGAGAATAACCGAGCCATTGTGTTTTATTTTAATGGCCCCCCCAGTATTGATTCCGTCGAACCAAAATGTGCGGTTTGTCATGTCAGCAAATGTGCAGGACTGGCGGAGGAGCTGGGCACGAGGGTAACTCTGCACCTCTCCCAAATCAGACCCTCATAGATATATGATACTTAACCTTATGAGACAAGGACAAAGACACACACACAGTAGATATACTTGGTGCATGGCTTTATAAATCAGCCCTCGTATTTCTTTAAAGCGGCGTTTCTCTAGCTCTCGGTTGCCAGTTGGTGTTTAATAATGCAAACGCTCACTGCTGCTCCTCCTCCATCGAGCGGTAAAGCCTCACATGGACACGGCACTGAGGTTTTTATAGGGTTCGGCGATGCACCAAAAGCTCCTGCATCCATTTTCAAACCCTGTGTGTTGTGTGCTTTGTCCGAAGCACCTGATTCAGGCTTTAAGATAAGCTGCACATGCAAAGCTTGGCAGAACCTCTTTATGCCGCGCTAAGCTAGGTGTATTGAGAGATTGAAAGAGCTGCTCCTGAGCCGGTGCTGGTTTGGTGTTGGGATAGAACTGGTACAGGACGGTCGCTGCCTTTTTTTGGGATTGCTTTTCTGTAAACAAACTGGAAATCAATCCGTTCTTCAGGAGAGCGGGACATATCTTTGCATCTTTGCAAAAGGAGGGATAAGGGAATGTATGGGTCAAACCTTATGTCAGATATCCACTATGTGTGGCCAAAAGTATTGGGACACACCTCCTAGTTCGGAAATCAGTCGTCAGGATCAAATCCGGCACGTGAACGCGGTCCGGATTCTGGTAGATGGCTGCCCATGCCACAAGCACTCATGTAACCCCATACCATCAGTGATGCAGGCTTCTGAACGGAGCGTTGATAACAGCTTGGGTTATCCTGGTCCTCTCTGGTCCGGATGACATGGCGTCCCAGTGTTCCATAAAGAACTTCAAATCGTGACTCATCTGACCACAGAA
>JAVSBV010155844.1:0-14920 GCA_033117975.1 Parotocinclus spilosoma
ACACACAGACAGACACACAGACAGACACACAGACAGACACACAGACAGACACACAGACAGACACACAGACAGACAGAGACACAATCATTATTTGAACCAACAACTAACTAAAGAGTTGATTCAGCAGATGACTCCCTTTCTGCTAGGTAAAACACGACAGTAATAATCAGGAGAAATTTGATCCATGATTCTTCACGTCTTGCGGTCCGTAAGACACAAAGCACTCCTTGTGGTGTGGAACAAAAAGATGATCACAGCTGCTGCGCTTTGGGCTACAACTGTGCAAGCCGTCTGTCTGCCCGGCAGCCGGACCCTGTGTGCGCGCCTCATATGACAAACAGGCTTCTCACCAAACTGGCCGCCATGTGCTCCTCTTGTCAACTAATATGTTGTATCCAAATTTAGCATCCCATGATGACTAAACCCGGTAGGTTTACTGGGCAAACTGGCTGTTTCACATCCTCAAAAATAGATTGGAAAAGCAGAATTTGTTGACTGTTAGTGTCAGACGGTGAGTCAATCCAAAAAAAAAATCCCATAAACACCATTAAAAAGCAGACAGGATGCAAATACATAGACAGGAAACTTTAATGAATGGAATGCATCACAGAAGACCACACAGCCAGATTAAAAAGTTTCCTATAGCTTCATCCTGGGCTCTGCCACTGTCGGGCCCTTGGACAAGGTCCTTAACCCATGCCGTTTCTTATCCTGCACTCTGAGCCCAACACATCATTATATGATGCAACCTGAAAGCGTAGGACCTTACTGTATGTTTACACCACAGTAGAATCCACTAACTTGTAATCAAGATATTCACTTTCTAACTTACAACACTGCTTCAGCTAAACTGCTAAACAGTTCCATCGGCCGGTCATTTTCTTAACCAATGACCAATTCTATACCCATCACATTTAGCCTAAACTTATTCAGTTCATGCGTGTAGAGAGCTTGTTTTCCGGGTTTACTTAAAAACTGCAAATCATTTGGGAAATGGAAAAGCGGATCACACTAGATAAAAGATGAGAGAAACGGAGTAATGATCGAGTGCCAGGTTGTGGTTGATGTTGAGCCGACATCTGCTCATTATTGATTACTCATGCGTAACATCAGGAGAAAATACACACACCATCAACGAGTCAGCACGCGAGCCCAAAGTTTAGCACGCGGCCTGATGGTCTGTTTGTTATGACTTTCTGGTGTGTGGTCTGTTCTTTGTGTGAACGTTTTTTCTATTGGTTCGATGAAAGCTCGTTGTGTTTAATTGTGTCGTACCATTTATGGCTAGAATTTAGAAAAGTGCAATTAGAGTGTCGCTCTTGTATTATCATTTGTGTATGTGCACGCACACACACAGACACACACAGACACACACAGACACACACAGACACACACAGACACAATATCTATCTGGGCAGCATGGTGGCTCGGTGGGTAGCACCGCTGCCTCACAACAAGAAGGTCCAATCCCAGGGTGGAGCGTGGGTTTACTCCGGGTACTCCGGTTTCCTCCCACAGTCCAAATACATGCGTGTTAGGTGAATTGGTGTCTCTAAATTGTCATTGACTTGTGTATGTATGACTGGTCTTGGATTGAACTTGTGTATGGATCTAACCTTGTGCGTGTCGCTGGATAAATATCTATCTATCTGCACACGAGTAGATTTTTGTTTATTTATTTATATAGAATATTTTCTTTTCTTTTCTATAATTTTCTTTTAATGTCTTCTTTTTGACTTTTTTTTTTTTTACATACAGTCTCAGATGTATAAATGCTGATAAGCCATTTTGTAGAGACTTATTTTTGGTTTAATACAAAATTCACTAAAAATAATAATAAAAAAAAAGAAAGTGTAATTAGAGTAGGGTACCACCCAATAGCCCTTTTACACAAGGAAATCGGAATAGCCCAAGAACAATACAACACAATAAATTATGAAAAACTACCTTTTATTATTATGCTGACTATATAAATCAACATAATAAGAAACACTTCCGTTATTTAAAAAAAGGCTTTTTTTCTTTTTTTTTAAAGTTACTATTTATGTACTGAATTGACAGTAAACATGCTTTATTTTGATATGCATCTTTCTTGGGATGTGAAATGTCATATCGCATTTGTACATTTATAAAAGTTTCAGCCACAACAATGAGCAGTTTAACTACATCTGCAAATCCACCCCTAAGGGTAGTTTAAGAAGTAGGAGTTTTAAGGTTATTTTAGTGGCGTCAGGCTCACTGATTGGTTCACCTCGGGCACTGTGAACCACAAGAAAACCCACACGAATCCCTAAAGCACACATTGTACCCATTGTACACTGTATTTTCGGGTCTGCGCAGCAGGATTTTGCCAGGTGTGTCCGTCCACGGGCTCACATCCTGCCGAGACCACGCCTGTGGAGGAAGATAAAGTCCTGGACGGGAAGTCAGGGTGGGTGGAGTTCACAGCAGAGGAGGTGATCTCAGAGAGGAGGAAACACTCAAACAGCCGTGTCTGAGCCAACACTGACTCTGCATTGACCAACAAGGAGGAATAGAGAGGGGTTTACCTACTAAAAAACAGCAAATCAGTTTAAAAATGCAAAACTGGATCAGACTAGATAAGGGATGAGAGAAAAGGACTAATGATTGAGTGCCAGGTTGGTTCGTTCCTCATTTGCAGTGTCTGCTTGATGTTGAGCTGACGTGATCTCTTGCTCATTATTGATTCCTCAAGTGTAATATCGGGTGAGGATCCACACACCACCAGTGAGTCAGCATAAACCACTACAGCAATGCTAAGTGCAAAACATCCTCACAAAACACAGCATTTTTACTCACTAAAACCCAACTGGTATGTTCCTCTTCTCATCTATTAATCTAATAAACCATCAAAAGGCCACCAACAAAGCCATTCAGCCTGTGGAACTGAGTATAATGCATGCCTGGGTCAACAATTCATGTTTTTAAATATCCTGTTATGCCGTGTTTAACGTCCATCTAATTACCATCTGTTTGTTTTAATGGCCATGGTCCTGTTTGCTTGTTTACTTGGTTTATTTAACATCACATCAGCACAGTTGGCTATATCCATGCCAGAAACATCAGTACAAGCTCAAGATCAAGCACGGCCATGGGCAATTCTGTATCTCCAATTCGCCCAACATGCATGTCTATGGAGCATGGGGAGTAAACCAGAGTAGCCAGAGAAAACCACCACAGGCACAGCAAGGAGGACTCAAGACACTCCACCAGGGAGTCCCAGGAACTTCGAGCCATCGTGCCACCCATGACCAAGCTCTTAGGAAATGATAACAACTAATAATAGGCAATTAAAACCTGAGTTTTAACTCTAGATAGCCGGTCACATCAGCCAATTAATGCTACCGATCCACAAGCAGAGTCATGAGTAAGAATATTAAAGTTTTAATGACAGGAAATGCCTTTTTTATTTACATTACAGTAGCATAAACATACTATGTTGAGTCAGACCTTAAAATAATTAGTTCTTGCTTATATTGTAATTAAAAATTTATTACAGGAACACCCTTTCAGTTCCTTTTTACATTTCATTGAACTAAATGGCATCAGTGATTCTTTTTTTTCAACAAAAACAGCCAATTTTCATCCAATTTTAGAAATTAATGTGGGGACCTTTGGATCGAATGGGTTCCAGACTGGCAGAAAGGACCCTTTGTCTTAGCTTATAAATGAAAGGCTGCGGTATGAAACGACTCACAACTGTACCACATACCAGCACCTTTGCTCATCTGTCAACATCAACAAGGTGTCTGCGTATTATCCTCCCATAACATGCTTAACGTTTAAACCTATATCATGGACGCAAAAGACAAAAGCAACATTGGTTTAGAGGTGACTGTTACCACAATAGGATGTGTGAACACTACAGTAAATCAGAATGAAGACATGAGAGAAATGGGAAATGCATTAGTATTGAGCAGCACTTCAAATGTTCGAAATAAGATTAGCGTGTTTACATTTAGAACGTGGTTTTAAGGCACAAATATACAGGTTATGTTACAGGATGTGGTTTCCATCCTTAAATACTCAATGACATTTACACCATTAGATGTAATAATTTATTAAATAGCAAATTAGGGCAACAGTGCAGGTAATGCGCTGGTTAACTATGGATGTCATTCTGTTCTGTAAAACAGGACTCTGATCAGATATTACTAGAGACTTGTGGTCTTTCTGTAATGTAAATATAAAGAGTATTTTCACAAGAAAACTGCAAACGATACGTAAATGTAGACTTTCTCAATAATTATAGAGAATACAGTAATGAACTGTTACGACCCTGTCCAGGGGAAAGCCATAACACTTAAGAGGACAGTATGATGGACCTGATGCTTTTGTTTGACAGAAGCCAAAAGTGCATTGATAGCCCGTATTAGGAACAACAAGCGAGATCAGCAAGAAGAAACATAGACTTAACAAATGAATCTGAATCAGTTTATACATTTAAAGGTTAGAGAGACTATACAGGTAGTGGGAGAACCAACAAAGTAGTACTACTTACAATAGGACAAGTACATATATAAAGGCCATACACACAAATACAAGTAACTTGCACAAAAAGTCTCAAAGCACATCAACCATGTTAGTTGGGGACTGTGGCAGCCTAGCGGTTAAGGTACTATAGTCCAGGTACTCGAATATGGACCAGAAGGTCCAGGGTTCAAATCCCACCTCTGCCACAGTTGGGTCCCTTGGATTGTAAGACTGTATTCATTATAAATGGCTCTGGATAATGGTGTCTGATAAATGGCGTAAATGTAAATGTCTAGTTCAAACGAGAAAACATTCAAAACAAACATTCAAAAGGAATGACAGACAAACATTGCTGCCAGTTTTTTCAGAGGAACGTATGTAAAGCCTGCTTGTGAAGTGGATAAATGGTGCGAGATGATGTAACGTGCCGACTTGCATATTTGACAAAATCCCGTCATATTTATGTGTTGCCTAGAGTCAGCTATACAAACCGCTAATCATCTCTAACAATGGACAATCTGAAAAACAGTGGAAGTACACGGTGCTCTGAACCGTTGCTTTCCTCTCCGCTCGCCACTTCCCTCCTATGATTGGCTATGTTGTCATGCAGCCTAATGTCAATCTATGCTCAATAGAAAAGAGAATATGATGAAACTGCCATCAGGCTAAACAAGCTGTTAGAAAGAAAGAAAGAAAGAAAGAAAGAATATCTATCTATCTATCTATCTATCTATCTATCTATCTAATCTATCTAATCTATCTAATCTATCTAATCTATCTATCTATCTATCTTTCTTTTTCAGCTTTTTTCCATTTCTCGAGGGCTATGTGAAATCAATACAAGGAAGGAGGAAGAAATAAAAATAAATTATTAAAAAAGGTTAAAATTTATTTAATCTGTTTTTTAATTTTACCATTGGTGCTGTGGCGGAGCCGAGAAATCCAAAAAATACCATTTATTAAAAAACAATTACTACTGGCGATAAGCAATCTCGCCTGCTAAAATGACTAATCTGGGATACAATAGGAAATTAATCATTTTACACCAAGCCTTTTCTTCTGCTTTAAACCTATTATAAATAAAAAGCTTAACGTACAGATGGCCACATTATTGGTCGTGAGAATTTGGTATTCCTATTACACTGCTGTAGTACGTTAAGACAAATCAAGCGTTTGACTCATAATTAAATAGATAAAGCTTTACGTAACCGATTACTTTTAAAGCTGAAGCAGAAGAACATCTTTATATCTACACATCTGGCCCAAAACTGAGCTGGAATTGAGAAGATCCAGAATCGATAAGCAGAATCTGATTCAGGATCAATAAAAAGGTCAACGATATCCAACCCCAAGTACCAATTCCAAAATATTATAATATTTTGATGTGCTGTCTTTAGCCTATCATCATTTATCCCTTCAGACTCCAAACACAAGGCAAAGTCGTACACGTTCTCCACTGTGGAGTCCCCATGACCCCATGCCTTGGATCGAATTACACAATGTGGAGGGGAATCCACTAGGAGTTGTAGGATTCTACACAGACATGTGCAGGGAAATACAGTAAGTAGCAAAGACCAAAAAAAAAAAAAACTTTCCCACAGTGGCAATGAATATTCACATAACCCCCACTCATCTCTGTTCATTCCCAGCATCCCTCTCTTTCCAAACCCCCCCCCCCTCCCCCATGGTGCAGTATTGTAAACCTGTCAAATAATTCATAAAAGAATAACTGCCAGAGCATTTATCATCAACATTTGCATTGAATGCAATCCACCAATGAGCTTTGTGTAATCAATCAACATCTGTGCAGGAATTTGACCATGCAGCACACTGGATTACAGCAGCGAAGATCTTACGTTAATTCTAGTGAGTGCTTTTTAATTAACAGGCGACACTTGCAGTTTCTGATTTTCAAATATTAGTTCAATCATAGTCAGGTAGTGGCATTTTGCCTCTTCAGGTTTGGGCTATTTCGGTTGGTTTTGCACTCTGTCTAAACTGTACATGAAACGGTTTTAAAATGTTGACCATGCAATACTCTTGATTTTATCCAATATGATCGGATAATTCTGTTCTCATTTAGATGCCCTAGACGGATACAACAAACAGACAGACGGGTAAAGCTTTATTGTTGTAGGCTGTCATGCGGGGGCACCCCTAGTCTGCTTGCGCTACCAGGCAGACAAACAGAGTACCGGAACTCTACCCTAAGGGTGGGATGCCAACAAGTCAGTCATTCAGCCGAGAGAACCGAGAGCGGCACCAAAACCTCGGTCACATCTGTGAATCATACTTGCTAGCATGACAAATCAAGCGTGCATTCTATCTAAAAGCTAAATTTAAAACGAGTGAACGAACTGTGCTGAAATACAGACACTACCAACGCTGGAGTTGAAGTAGTTGGAGTCTGCGAAGCAGCTAACTTGTTTCACTATTTTTGCAATAACCATTGTGCAGACTATATAGAGTACGACAAACTTTGAAAGTCAGCATTCTATGGCAGGCTTAAATCAGCCAAAAATCTGGACAAAAACCCACTCTGCACATTTTAACCAAATCAAAAAGCGCCTTATGATAAAAAACAACAGATGGCAAGGCATAACGAGCGCTTTCACCAATTCCATCTTCAAAGGCAAGGTGCCAATTCAGGCATTCGAGAGAGATTTTCAAACGGCTTCTGGTACGGCAAGGTTTTCGTGTCAGTTCTGCCGAGTGACTCGACATTGCCTGGCTTAATGGTACTGCCACTGTGTGGGTCTGTGACCCTTCTATAGTCCACAGTACCTTGATCAGGATTGGTCGTTTTGGAAGATCAGCAGCCAGGAAACCACTTTTCCTACAGATTAAAATATACTAAAAAGGTCACAAAGACTGGACTAGAGATCAGTGGAAGAGAGTATTATAGAGCGAGAAATCCACATTTTTTATTTTTTAAGTCTAATCAGCGACAGTATGCCATGTATGATCACTATACCATTGCTTAGACAGCAAAACTAATGTTGGCCCCTGACTTGAGGACATTATTGTATGTCACAGTATTGTATCATGAGATACTTTCATCTTTCAAAGTTTCTAAACTTCCTTTCATTTTAGATGCTAAATAAAATGGAAATGCTGACCATGGCTGGTCTGTGCAGATCTGTGACCTCAAGCTCTTCCAAGACCTTTGGGAAGACCAATTATGAGCCAAGCCTTATCACTGCCTGACCTCACTAATACCATCTTGGCTGTATTACAAATAAATCCCTTCAGAATTCTAAATCTAGTGGAATGGTTATTGTAAGGAGTGGAGACTCTTAGAGCAGCAAAGTCCAAATTAGAGATTGTGGTTTTGGAATGAGAGACAAGAACAGAAGGATGTGATGTTTAGATGTGCACACATGACGTGGATAACTAAGGTTATACTTAACGTCCGTGCACTGTATATACACACTGTATAACCGAACGGTAAAACGGGCCTAGCTGTCTGAATCTGTATGTAAAGAGGAGGAGAATCAGTGTGTTGGTGCATGTCTCAGGACAGGGCGTGGACTGCTCGCTACACACGTCACACGCGACCATGGTTGAAGGTCTCCCTGTTTAATATTGACTTTTCCTTCTAAGCCGGCGTGACCTCATTCTGCATGGAGCAAAACCAGCGACGGTGGACTGACGCTGATCTGAGATCAGTTAATCGAGATCGTGACGTGCATGGCGGGTTGGAAGATGACGAGGCAAACTCAGATCGGGGTTACTGCTGCAGTGCCGTCCCAGAAAAATGTTCAATGACCTGTTCTCTACACAGACACACACACACACACACACATTTCTCTGAAAGGAGCTCTGAACAGTGCTGCTGAATCAGGTCATGAGTCACATTTGGTCACAGTCCACAGCGTTGGCTATAAAACATTTGATTTGTTCAGCCTGGATGTGACGTAGCCTGGGATGTTCTTAGGTATGTGTGTGTGTTATTAACCAAAAAAATAAATAAATACATGACATACTGACACACACTCGCGCATTAGGGATTTGACGATCTCCGTCTCGGGTCTGTTAATCCCAGATATGTGGGAGCGACTGCTTCATGTTCTAAATTACTCACCCACGTGCCAGACGGAAAGCATGAGACCTGCGCTCAGATCAGACTCAACACTCTAAAACAGTGGCTCTTTGTGGCTGGGAACTATTCCAGGATCAGCCAGTCGTGCCACACTACGGTCTCGGCAGAGTGTCAGCAGGACTTAGCAGTTGAATAAAAAGCTTAACACATGCTATGGAAATAATCTTTTCCAAAAAATGTGATTTGCAGGTAGAGTTGGTGCCGCACCGGTTGAGGTTTAAGCCTCAAATAATCTGCCTACTGCCTGGCTCCCAATAAATGCTGGTAGAAGGAGGAACTAAATTGCTTCCTTGCTTGAATGAGTCTGAATGAGTGTGAAATGTCCTGTCCTTAGAAAGGTGTCACATTTTACAGTGCAGGCATTCGCGTTTAAAGTCGGATCAACGGCCATTCGCTTTAAGGGCCGAGGGCTTAGGAATTATAATCATCTCATATACATACACACATACATTCTATGTCCATCAGTTTATATTCTGCTTATTCTTTATTTACGTTTGGCATCGCTGCATTTTGCCGATCTACAGTTCCAGACTGTAAACCAGCCTGGTCACTGGTGTGCAAAAAAAAAAAACCCCAAAAAACAAACAAACAGTCCGCCGGCAACTCCAGCGGCACTTCTATGTCTGATCCAATGACATGAGCGCAACAAAATAACAGCACATCAGCATCAGTGCAGTCCTGAGAATGATCTGTGCTCTTCCTGTGGGGGCCCTGGCCATTAGGGAACAGAGTAAAAGGGGACAAAGTATGTAGAATAACAAACTACAGTTTCTAATTATACAACTACAAAGGGAAGTTATTACAAACTTAAAGAATAGGAAGAACAGAATCTGTAAATTAGAAAATGCATAAGTCATTTGCACAGTACTAATAATTCACAGGGCGGCACAGTGGCTCAGTGGGTGGGGGCTTCACAGCAAGAAGGTCCCGGGTTCCAACCCAGGGTGGAGTGGCCTGGGTCCTTTCTGTGTGGAGTCTGCATGTCCTCCCCGTGCCTGTGTGGGTTTACTCCGGGTACTCCGGTTTGCGCACACAGTCCGAAGGCATGTGTGTTACTTTAATTGGTATCTCTAAATTGGCCCTTAGCGTGCGACTGTGTGCGCCCTACGATGGACTGCCGCCCCGTCTAGGGTTGTTCCTACCCTTGCACTTAAGAGTTGCTGGGTGGGCATCCACGACCCTGTGTGGTTTAAGCGGAATGAATGGATGAATATTAATTTACATGAATGACAGAAAACTAGCTGATGAAGAGAGAATCTTGGTTTTGAAAAGCATTAAAAGAGGATACAGTGTGAAAAGGCTATAACAAGCCCACAAACATTTGAATGAGGATCAGTAGAAAAGATTATTATAGATTAACAAATCGAAGTTTGACATTTTTGGGTCCAATCAGCAACAGTATGTTATAGGTCACCAAACCATTACTAAACACACAAATCTAATGGTGGCCTAATACATTTGCCCAGCAATCTATATTAGGTTTAGGCCAGGAATGAAGAATTAAAGAATTAAAGAATTATTGCACACCACATTCAAAGAAGCACATAATTATTATTACAGCATAGTATTTAGTTTTCCAATGGATGCCCTGGAACGTTCTAAACATGTATGGCAGTTATACACTATAATCTCTGTGGTGTTCAAAGCAGATGCTTAAATGTGTAGTTCTAAAAAGTATAAAGAGTCTATAAACAAATATAATAAAGTAATAATTGTATATTAACCCGCGAGTGGAAGGACTGGAGAGAATAAACAGTCAAATGAAGCAGAATGTGCTGCTCTGCTCCGCTGTGTTAAGTTTACTGTGAAACCTGATACATCAGGGTAACGACCTAATGCCAGTTCGACAGCACAAACCATTTATTTCTGTCAACAATCTGTCACATACATTTATGTAACAAATGTTTGGTCTGACCCGCGGTCTGGTGCGCTTCGTGCGGCATTTACGTAGCCAGATTACAAATATTCAAAACGATAAACCCCACAGCAACTGCAGCACAATAAAATGTACCATTTCCATTATTTGGTCACATATTTGTGGGTCTATACCTATAGGTTGTCAAGTAACTGTTATCATGAGCCATGGCTTAAGACTTATGATAATATTAAACAATACATTTTATCAGACGTCAAGACGAGAAAAACAGTGACGTAAGACAGCTATCCTGACCATTTTATACTAAATAACTGAGATGACACAAGCATAACAACTCGTAGTAAGACTCATGTCTCATGAGAAAATTGCTTGAAAAGTCACTTTTTTAGAAAAGGTTGGCATTACTGACACAGCAACTCCCACAAACCACAAAACCAAACCCATGGTCACAGAAATCCTGTAGAGGAAAAAAAAAAAATACATCAAGATGCCCTCCGAATCATACAGACTTCAACAGACTTGAATCATAAGGTGCCTAAAGATGTCCACGCCTACTGTCATTGCATTGCAACGAACGCATATTTTTGCCCTCAAACATCCTCCACACTTGCAATACAGACCGAAGTCCCTCAGCACAAACACCACATCTGTATATGTAAGATCCTAAATATATCCACACTGGTACCGCAGCATTGTTCTTTTAAACAAGCATGTTTATTTGACACTTTACATGACAAACGAGATATACATATACATATACAAGTTTTGTTGAGTTGCATATGAAAAAGCATTCTTGCTCAGCTTGAAACGAAATGTTTTAAAATAATATAAAATAATTTTCCAAGTGGTGTTAAGAGTTTGTAATGGGAAAATATTAGGGACGATCCGATCATGTTTTGTGCTGCCGAATCCGATACTATTCTCTGCTGTGAGCCTTGAAAACTCACCATACTCAGTCAAGCATTTGTTCCTTAAATGACATATTAAATCTGTTGTGTTGGAGCATTTTAATGTGCTTCCCCCGCAAGGTATTTTTCGCTGCATATGTTGCAGGATGCAAACTTTACATCGCTCTCACAGACAGTGTAAAAGTTCCACAGGACAGACATGTTTGTTTATGATTTGCCAAGTAAAGGAAAGGGGGTGGGGACACAGCACTGCACAAAGGGCCTCTGCAAGGTACAGGTGATCAGTTTTTGTGCTCGGCAAAGAAAGTCATTGATCGGCATACGTCATACGGAAATCGACCGATAATGACAGGTGGCCGAACGATCGGAAAGCACCACTACAAAATAGATAAACAACGGTTAAATAAAGCTGATGCTCCAAAATAATTAAAGGTGTATGTTCAAGAAAATAAAGGAACATCAATGATTAACTAAGTTATGTCATTATTCCAAAGTATCAGCCTCCACAATCATCCACTAAAAAGCCACATCAGCACTTTGCAGTGACAGAAAAAAAATCAGATGAGCAGGTTCATGAGAGTAAGCAAAGATTAAGAGTCACTTTACTCTAGTCAAGTGTGCTTGCAAACCCATTCTCAGAAAGAGTAGTGAATGTGTTTAATGATGGTCTGTGTTCTCAACTACCTACATGAGAACATTTTGAACTCTGTGAGAGGGATCTCAGTAAAAACTATTCCAGCTGGCTGGAGAAAAGCCTGTTGTCATGGTTAGATCAGTGGGGTCACCAGGGTTCACACATGTTTGGGGAGGAGAAGGTATACACCAGACTTCAGGCTGGGGGCCACTGCCAGAATTACATTATGCAAACCTGTCATTATTTCTCATTGGACCAGAGATCAGACCAATCCGGGTCAATCCTTCATTATGGCCCGGTAAGGATCATTACTCGCCCAGAAATCATGCAACTGATTTCACAAGTGTGCTGCGTCACGTTTATATCCACAGTGATACAGAACATGGACCTTCCATTCAAAGTAGGTCATTTTCAGACAAATTACGCTTAAGAAATTCAGTTGTCAAAATGAGGAAGCATTAATATGAGAAGATCACACAAAAACCATTATTTTTAGGCATCTTTATCATGCTCCATGTAAACGCCCCAAGTTCAAGTCTAGAAAGATTTTCTGCTTGTTATGACTCAATTAATTCAAACCATTTAAAGATTTTTAAGGTTTCTGAAATCATGAGCAGCTTCTTTGTTTGAGGTGAACAATTTGAATTTCATAGTAACATGCTTGTGGCTGTTATTCTAGAAATTAGAATTGAAATGGGTGGTCTTTGAATTCTGCAAAATAAAGACTAAAATGATTCATGGACGAAAGCTAAAGAACCAGTCAACAGTGTATGGGGAGTTAATAATTAGACTTGCATTTCTCGAAGGAATTACAACAATGCTTGTGATCGCATGCATGCAAATGTTTAAAAATAATACCACATTACCAAAACTCAACCATAAACGCACTCGTGGTAGACAGCAGACAGCAGAGCTAAACATTCCAATACAATTCAACGTCTTCACATGTATCAAACCTCACTAGTAAATATTTGAAAAATCAGGCCACCATAAATAGCACAGATAATTATTCCGTTTGCAACAGTGTTTAATATCTGTACAAGTGTGACTTATATGTAAAAAGGTTCATAAGAAAGTGGTAAAGGCACTGTAAATTTATTTGGCTTCCTTAACATCGCCATCAATGGCCATGTAATCGACACACACAAGGTTATATCCATACACAAGTTCATCTCAACACCAGTCACACACCAATTTGGAGTAATCAATTAACCAAACACACGTCTTTGGACTGTGGGAGGAAACCGGAGCACCCGGAGTGAACCCACACAGACATGTTGAGGACATGCAGACTCCACACAGAAAGGACCCAGGCCGCTCCACCCTGGGATTGAACCCGGGACCTTCTTATTGTGGGGCAGCGGTGCTACCCACCGACCCACTGTGCTGCCCCCATATAATGGGAAAACCTCAGAGTTTACATTTCTAACCAGCGAATCATCTCAGATGCATTGTAAACTTCATATTTTAATAACGAATTAGGGTCTCCCCCAAATGGTTTGTTGGCCACTTGATAGATGCTGCACTTAATTCCATGGTTGCCAGATCTTGCGAGAGAAACAAACAAACAGGGAACAAGTTAAAAAAAAACAAAAAACTAAGCATCTTAGAATAGACGTACCTGGCAACCATGCTTGAGTTGGCTTGCACACCTGAGTGCAGATCATTGCAGAAATCGGATTACGATCGGATTATTAAATGCATGTGATTCAAGCCTGAATCAAAATACATCTTTTTATGAGTTGATCTTGTTGCAAACACTTCTTTTCTACACTATTCTTCGGGCACTTATTTATTTGCTTCGGGGGTTAAAAAAGAAAATGCTACTTCTTGAGTGAAGCAATTGCTTTTGCTCCTCTAAGTGGCTTCGCACAATAAAACAAGTGAGAAATTACAGAACACGTTGAGGAGTTAATTGCACACTGCGCGCGGACATGTTTCATTTCCCTTCTCTTTTAATTATTAACTCAAACAAATACTAAGCCAGCCTTAAAGAGGCTAATTAAAAACGACAAGAAACGAAAATTAATTTCTAGAAATGAGTGCTTATTATAAAGCCCTCTGATCCCGCTGAATGACAGCTCTATTGTGAGAGCCATCGTGTATCATTATCTCGCTAATAAGCTCAAGACGCCGCTTCAGACCACTATCAGAAGCAATCACCCCGACGGCAAGGAATTATGGGAAGACTGTTTCGGTCGTCTTTCCTGAACTCGGTCTTTGTACGCTGTCTTATTATGAACCACCTGCTGTTTCTCTTTCTTCTGCAAACGCAGGTGTGCTGTAGTGAATGGAGAAAGCACGCCTAATATATGCCTGACATTACACCAAATAAAAATAAATCATAACGACAGAGACAAAACATGTCTGATTGCGTGTGGCGAAGAGATTTCTCCCGCTTCCCCTCACCTCTTCTTGGCTGGTCCCCCTTCCCAGCACTCGCTCTGAGAAGTAGAGTCCATCTGTCCCCCTTTAGAACCGGAACCACCGAGCTGGACACTTGACAGAGAGCCTACAAACATAGAAAGACAACATGAGTCTGAGCCTCTAAGGTATTCAAATTAAAAAACATCCGCGATTAAAACGACTAATACTTTTGTATGACGGAAGCCAAAAATACACTGCTCACAAAAATTAGGCATGATGCAATATCCCCTAATTTGTTTTCCTAGACATTTTCTTAATTCCTAGACATGATTACAAACAAAACCAAAGATCAGCTGTGTGAAAAAAGGCTTAATGAGTAAATGTGAACCAGGACATATAATTATAGGTTACATAGAATATACAGTTAGAGGGGAAACAAAGTAAGGCACATTTACACCATAGGATGGGCACAGGCCCTTGCAGGCACCATAGGATGGGCACAGGCCCTTGCAGACACCATAGGATGGGCACAGGCCCTT
>JAVSBV010155855.1:0-14919 GCA_033117975.1 Parotocinclus spilosoma
GTTCTTCACACTCACACACACACACACACACACACACACACACACACACACACACACACACACACACACACACACAAACCCTGGCTCAGTGCTCAGCCGGATGCCTGACCTTAAATCAAATATCGGGTTTTGGCCGTGCCCACAGTACGACGTGATACCATCTCCCTGCCATGCTGACATGATTTTCCCCCTATCCAGGGAAACAGATTCTAAGTTTGGGTATATGGGGTCTGTGCCGTTGTGGTGTGCTGAAGTACATGCGATGGTTAAGAAGACATGATCGTATTGTTCCGAATGTTGTTGTGAAACATGACCTCTTTTCATCAGGCTCTTCAGCCCGACTCTCTGTGGTAGGTTTACACTAATGGCCTCGTGGCTCGCCAAGTGTTTGCACCATCGTCCCATTTGGAAAGCGCCTTTGTTTTGTCTTTCGTCTCGCTCTCCGAAGAAGCCATGTGCTCATTCATTAGGACAGTGTGGAATGTCGTTTTTTTTTTTTTTTTCACCCAGTACGCCCAGTACTAAATTCAATGGCAGACGCTTTGGCAAAAAACAAGTCAAAGACTTTCTCAAATGTTTGATAATTACAACCCAGCAAATTGGTGGGGTTTTGATGCAGTCTATTGTAAGATATTAACCAATTTATATACTTTATTAACTTTGTGATGGGTTTCATGTTTTGGTGTCTGTTGTTGATGCCATCTTCTCATATCAGGTGTTTTTATTTGTAATCCTTTCTTATTTACTTGATTTTTGTTCCACTTAGTAATCCAGTAACTGCATGTGTTGGGTAGCCGTTTCATTGACGCTGTGTTTAAATCCAGGGTTGCCAGATATCACAAGAGAAACAAGTAACTAAGTCGAAAGAAAATAGATATTCACCGATTTGATCAGCCAGTGAGCAGAATCAGTGATTACTGATTGGCTGATGTCACATATAACTGACAGCTGCACAGACACAGCCACACACATGAACAACACGGTGTTTTGAGTAACGTTAATTCAGTTCATGTGCGTACAGGGCTTTAAACCTAAACGGGTAATGCTCAGCCACTCACTTGTGTATTTCTTGGTCTCAGTGTTTAGCACATAGCTCGATGGTCTTCCTTTTTTTGGGCTCTTGTGCATTTGTAATCTGTTTTATGTGTAGATGTCTTTTTTATTAGTTAATACAAGCTTAGAATGTTTTTAAATGTGTTGTACCATTATTGACTGGAATTTAGCGTAAAAGTGTGTTTATTACTTCATTCAGTGACTTACTGTCTTGGTTGTATGCTGTGTAAAGCTGCGACCCGAGTGGGGCGAGTTGCACTTGCACCCTTGTACAAAAATCTAAATCTAGTGAGAGAAAAATCCTAGGTACAAACCCACAGTTCCTGATATCTTTCTTTAGCAGCTCTTTCTGTATGCTGTCATTTAGAATTTTTAGAAAGATTGAAAATTGGAATTGGTCGGGCACATATTTAAAGAATCGAAATCGGGCAAGAAAATTTCAAACGCTGCATTTCTAGTGTTAAGCCGGATTTATTCATGTAGCGCTTTTTCATGATGCAGCTTTACAACATTATATTATCTTCTAAGGACAATCCCAAATTGAGCAAGCCTGGAGGGGGACAGTGGAAAGGAAAAACTCCCTAAACGGTAGGAAGAAACCTTGGCAGAACGAAGACTCAATGTGACCCATCCTCCTTGGGTGGCTTAGATGTTAATTGTAAAAAGTAGTGAAAAGCAGTGAGCCTGGCAACTGTGTGATTCTGCTAGTCACTTCTGGGACGGATTTACACTCTGGTTACATTTGCGTGCATGTGCAGACTGAGAAAACGAGAAATCCACCTACTGAGTCAATTCAGCTTTTTATCGGATTTCTTAACCTGACCTCAAATTTGTTTCTATGGCCACTTGAATAATCAGGGATCTGCAATTTTGATCAGATTAAGTGCATAAACACACTCATTGATTACAGGAACATCATGCCATTTTTTTTTAGAGCAGCAGGCTGCACCATGTTTCCTTAACTGTCGGACGTCACCCCTGTAGAACACTAGAGCCTTTTCCTGAGTACTTGGACTCCTCCAACACACGCACCTCACAATAACACACTGTGCCTGTGCTTATCTTCTGTCCCCAACACTAGGTGTTCCTTCCCCTCCCCTGGACTACTACAGAAAAGATGACATTCTGAACTGAAGTTATCGAACACGTTTACAGAGGATGTGGATGTGTTTACGTGGAACTGGAAGGGTGTGGCTGTGATATGTGGGAATACAGCGAATCCCATTTCCAGTCCTGAACGAAGTAACAAAGCATTCGAAATTAGCGGCACGGCATTTCTCGCGCCCGCTGAAGCAGGACGTAGATCAGTTCAGTAATTACGTACTGCACCCAGTGCAACACTGATTCATTTGTGCTGTCACTTGGCTGAACTGCCAGGCATTAAGACAGCCGTTAGGTCATGGTTTCACTCTGATGCAATGGATTTAAATACACAAACGGCCTGGAGTTAAGCCTTCTACATGCAACTACACCCAAAGTAAGAGGAAAGTCACAGCCAGCAAACACAGAAAAGTGGTGTTTACAGGGGGAACTCAATAACACAACACAAATCCAGGGCACATGCACGACGCTCCACAGTGTGCCTGAGCGTTAGGATTTAATGAGCGGTATCAAGCTTGGCATAAACACCAAACCATTGCTTGATGAGAAAGAAGTGTGAAGCATTTAGTAACAAAAAGTCTACTGTGAAACCACCAGGGCTTCCAACTGCTCTGTATCACTAATGATCTCCAATTGTACCCTCCTCCACCTACGCTTAGCAATTATCTGAGTAGGGGCTTAAGAAAAAAACAAAAACTTGGTGGTGTCGGATGGGGTAGGAGTGTGTGGGGGGGGGTCTTGAATAGACAGACTAGTAGATAAAGTACAAGAAGCTGCACTGATACATTTTCATACACTTAATAGTAATAGTTATAATAGTAGTAATAGTTGGATTTCTGCATAAATCTAAAAGAGCTGTTTTTTTTTTAAATCTTCGTTATCGTATTTCTTAAAGTATGTACACTAGGTACCACTATACATATGTCTATGATGGTGTCCTTTACTTTGGTCAAAATCTGACTTCAAATACTGAGGTTCCACTTTTCTCTGACTTCCTAGATCGAATTTAACTTCTGGAAGTCAGATTAAGTGTGATAAAGACCTGCAATTTATTTCAGTAGTTGGATTTTTCAGCGCATGTTAACCTTAATGATTTCAATCGGCTTTCTCAGTCTGTCAGCACACACAAATGCTCTGTAGTGGAATTGGAACTAATTCAAACACGGTTACCAGATCCCCTTGTTGTCAGAAACGATGCGTCTTTGGAGGTGGTGGATGCTTGTATCTCTCGTGGCATCTGGCAACCCTGGAATTTATTCCAGCAGCCTTAAAATGGATACCAAAACACTTTCGGGGACATTCTGAAATCCAGTATATGCTCTAGGAATTTGACTATTTAAGTAGTAAAAATTGAAAGTTTGTAACTTTTTTTTTTTTTTTTTGTGATTGTCAGCTGGTTGCAAAGTAGAAATCCGACCCTATTTATTATCTGATTACCCATGTGCATGCAAGCTCTTTGTTAAAAAAAAAAATACCATTTGACTTTCGGCAGCTATCAGATAATTAAATGCATATAAATGCACTCCCTGACTTCCATTATTGTCACTTTATTTGATATGTCCAGAGTGTCCTGTATGGTGGAAGGGTAAGAGAAAGCTGGGTATTCTCTGACATGTTCATATCAGTGGTCTCTCTTATATGGAGTCCACCAGTAGCTCTGCTTTCTATGGAATTCATCAGCTGTGCTCAAAGGGGCCTCACCCTGAGAAACTCTGAACATGTGCCGTTTCTTATTTCACGCCCCTGCTGTTCCCTTCTTCTGGGTTTAACGGCCTACCTTCTGGGTTTAACACCACACCCCACATGTTTGAGCCAGAATGTTTTTTCTGTGTCTGAGAGTTACATAGATCAGCTATTGATCTGCAAGGATAAGCTTTCCAGCAGTGACCTCTCTGTCGGGGGTGAAACTAAGAACAAACACACCAGTTTGTTTTATGTGATATACTGGGTGATTCAAAAGTCACAGGACACGAATTCTTCAGTAGCGTTTCTTCAGACGATGACTATGTGGCTTATCGTCCACTGTCCCAGTTTCTCCGAATTGCTGGCATTTCTGGGTGTCGGTTATTGAAGTCTGTGGCTATGATACGGCAGCTCCGTCTGAATCGTCAATTCCAGGGCGTTCTCTATATAGAGCTTTTTAACTGATAGCGGAAACCTAATAAGCTGGTTAATAAACAATCTACCGATTGTATACGCATTCTGCATGAGGTCAGTGTGTATGTGTGTGCGTATACTTGTATTTGTACATACATATACACACTACTATTAGGGTAACACAGTGGCTCGGTGGGTAACACTGCTGCCTTACAGCAAGAAGGTCCCAGGTTCAATCCCAGGGTGGAGCGCCTTGGGTCCTTTCTGTGTATTTGACTAGTCTTGTTTATGGATGTAACTTTGTGTGTGTCGCTGGGATGGCCACATATGATGGTAGTGATGGTAAAGAAAACAAATTAACAAACAAACAAACGCACAACTGTTAGAAAAGAGAAAAACAGTTTATTAAAAATAACCTGTAATGTTTCATGTTTAAACAATTGTTGGGTTTTTTCAGTAAGGACGGCTCAGAAGCACACAATTGTTTAAACATTAAGCATTTATTAGGTAACAAAAAGTTAGTTTTTTTTTTTTTTTTGTTACGTTACAAATTCGTTATTGGTCAAAGCTATTCGTGACACGTGCATTTAATTTTGCTAGTCCCATACTTTGGTGAGCAAACGTTTGCTTCATACCTTTTGTTTAAAAAGGAATGTTTTTGTGTACTTAAATCAGGAGCACAATGGCTGCTGGTAATGTAATTAAAACATGAAAACAAAATCCAGCACCACTTTCGTGTGCCATAATGGGAACTCTGGATTGAACTGGTGCATCCGTGACTAAAGTGAGTTGAGAATAATATCGTAAGATGGAGAAATGTATTTCTGTGAAATGGCGTGCAGGACACGCATTCCAAGAACACCTGTAAGATGTCAGCGCCTGAGTCCAGCTCTGGAGATCTTAACCCTGCTCCTCCCTGTACAGATGGCTCCCCTTACTCCCATCTTGGGTGTGTGTGTTTTTTTTTTTATTGTTTATGAAGCTCCTCATTTTCATCACTGACACCTGGAATGCCGTCTCTCACCGATGTCTGCTCGCTTTGTGTATCGAGATATTGGTGATACAGACAGGATCACTAATCTGCTGCTCTCAGCTTGTCTAATCTGTGAGACGCTCCTGCATGCTGTCTGGCTCGGGTGGGTGGCTTTGGGCTTGGCACGAGTCTGAGGGAAATCCTGCTCTAAACAAAAATGGCTTCCATATGTGCTGAGCAGTTTGGCTCTTGTGTGTAAGCGAGGCGTCAGGGCTCTCGCCTTTTGGCACCGTTTAGAATGTTGCAGCGCTTTCACGTCTTCACCGGGGACTGAGCCAGAAACCAAACCGTTCATTAAGACTGATGAAGGTCTGAGCAAATCGAGAATTTATGGCCTCTGTGGGTGTTAGTTGTTCAGCTTTAATGCATAATTTGTTTGGAAATGTAGTGCTTGGCTTTGATTTCTCTCTTGTTATTCTCTCTCTTTCAAAAGATGATCCAAAAAGTCAATATTGCAGACTGGGGAGTGTGTTTTTTAAGTGCAAGTCAAACAGTATTATTCATGCACTTTTGGATACGGGTTGGTCCATGCAGAGGGCAGCCAGTCGATAGCACAGAAAGATGCATTTATTAGTGAAGCACCAGCGTAAAACTTTTCGGCCATAACCGACACATTTTGCGCACAATGAGCTGACTGTGAATAATAAAAAAAATATTGATACCCCTCATGAACAGTGATTGGGGTGTGCTATATTGACAAAAAATTATTTTTCCTAACGACAATGAGATAATGCTTTGGCAGTGTATTAAAAAATTGTTTAAACCCGTCTCTTATAACCACCTGAATTAGTTCTACCTTTTGTGATGGTCTTGGTGACAGCATTTGTTATTTTTTGTTGCTTTTCTTCACGATTGTGGGCGGCATGGTGCCTCGTGTCAAGAAAGTCCTGAGTTCAATCCCAGGGTGGAGCAAGGTGGTCTGGGTTCTTTTTTTTGTGGAATCTGCTTTTCCTCTCTGTGCTTGCTTGGGTTTACTCCTGATACTCTGGTTTTCTCTCACTGTCCGAAGACATGCGTTTTAGGTTAATTGATTAGTCCAAATTGGCATTGACTTGGTGTGTATATGTAACTAGTTTTGAGATAACCTTTTGTGCGTTGCAGAAATGGTCACCGACGCCAATCGCAACATTAAATAAAGCGCTTAAACAAACTGCACAGCTTTGTATGTTTTTTTTTTTTTTTGCATGGCGCTTAGTTCACTGATGGTGAATTTGTCGGGCTGTTTGTAACGGCAATTGATTTCCGACGTAGTTTGCAGATTGCTGTCTAGCAATTCAATCTTAGGTCTTAAATGACCAGGCCTGTAGTATCTGTATTTTGCCTCTTACTGCAATTTTTTCACTAATTTTAAACTTCAGTTGTGTTTTTCGGTAGAACGCCAGCTTCGTTTGCATGCTGCATGCACTCTGTGCACGTGCACAGTAGTCTTTCCTACCTGGCTACATGGCGTACATGAACTCTTGCAGTGTGTTTTTGATTATTTTTTGCTAAGCAAATGTCAGCTAGCACATTGTTAAAACACACCTTTACATTTAGATTTATAAGGTGGTCTATCTGTCCATCTGCCTGTCTGTCTCTTCTATTTGCCTGTTTATCTTGATCTGTCCTTGTCTCTCTCTTTCTGTGCTTTTCTAGCTGTTTTTTTCTCCTGTCTGTCTCTCCTGTCTGTATCTTTGTCTCTTTGGCAATCTATTTATCTATCTATCTCTTCTATATGTTTATCTGTCTGTCACTTTATCTGTCCATCTGCCCCTATCTGTCTATTTATCTGCACTAGGTTGTTATCTGCATTAAGTTGTAGCAGTGGTCATTTTGCATTGGCTTATTCAGCTTTTGTCTCTCTCTCTCGTTCTGTCTCCTCTCAAAAGCATGTGGTGGCAGTCACTGCTCGAGCTATTCGAAAAGGCTGAATTGTCCTATAAAGAACAATCAGGGACTCTGTTTTTGCTGCACTCCATTGTGACAGACTGCAACTTGGTCCTGTTACATGGTTATTTAGATGGTGAAGAACTGGACCGTTTATAATGTGCTACATTGTCTTTTGCTCTACCATGGTTAAGTGCTGGCTGTAAACATAGAATAATTACCCTCATAACCACTCGTGCACCGCTGCCATGTCACACTAAACACAGACAGGAGCTTTAACTCTGCCACCCAGGCAGCCACTGCCTGGCATGCAGGATAAGCTCTCTGTGGCTTCTTTTAGGTGGAGTGGTCTGTGATTTTACTGAGTCATTTTCTATTTTCCATTCTGTGACAAAGAAGCATGTGGTACTGTTAGGCTTGGGCGGTATGACGGTATTTCGGTATACCACGGTATTTAAATACGGTGACGGTATTGTAAAATGGTGACGGTATATTAACCACGTGACGTGACGCAACGCGCCAAATGTGTACCGTACTTTCCGCACTAGAATGCGCACCTAAAAGCCTTAAATTTTCCCAGAAATCAGACATGCACCTTATATGTGTACTGAGTTCCAAAATCTATTGTTGTGATACTTTGGTAAGCGCTCCGCTTCACTGACTGTCGGTCCATTTCCGGCTGACACAGGGACGTAATACGTACAGTACGTACAGTACGTAAACCAGGTTTCTGCTTTAACTGAGCGAGTTTTCCAGAA
Organism: Parotocinclus spilosoma; assembly: GCA_033117975.1. Taxonomy (NCBI): domain Eukaryota; kingdom Metazoa; phylum Chordata; class Actinopteri; order Siluriformes; family Loricariidae; genus Parotocinclus; species Parotocinclus spilosoma. The sequence goes on from JAVSBV010155855.1 coordinate 7,909, forward strand.
CAGCCATCTGGTGATGAGACTAACTCAGACGATGAGAGACCGAGGCTCAAGTTTGGCTCCTTATTCGCAGTTTGCGATTCGTTTGGGTCCTAATTCTCCACCCTGAATCAGAGAACTATGTTAAATCACCACTGTGACTGTAAAGAATAAAATTTAGATAATCAAATATTACGGTGTGCCTTCAGTTTATTTCAAACGAATCGCAGGCTGCGAATAAGTAGATAGCTTCAGCCTCGTGATAAACGGAGTGTTTAATTCAGACACAGAAGATGATGGATTTGTGGGAGTAGATTGATTTTAAAAAATAATGTGAGTGCTTTGTTAAATAGTATAATAAAGTTAAACTTATCATTGTTCTTTCAATCAATCATTCTTTTACTTTTTTTGTAGACCGTATGTTTTAACATGCGCTTTATGGGCTTTTGTAAAGTGGAAATAACAACAGCACTTATGTCACAATTAGCGTTAACAGTAACATTTAGCACTGCCGATTGTAAAGTGTATAAGAAAATTTAAATGATTCACTTAAATACTTAACATACAAACTATCAATTCTAAATGTGACGAAAATGCTGGTGTTATTTTACGAGGCTGTCATTATCTCCACCCCCCACACCCCCCCATTATACCAACGTATAATCCGAAAACGGTATAACGGTATGCTAAATTCAATAACACAGGAATACAACTATTTAATTATGTGAATTATGCATGTACACAAAAGTGCTTATGACTAATTGTGTTTGATCTTTAATCTGTGCTGCAGAGAACAGAGAAGGGATGGAGAGAGGTGATGGTTGATATTGACCCTGAAAGACACGATAATCTTAGATTTGTTGTGTTTCCTGTGCCTACTCTTGCTTCTACTACATTCATACACGTATACCAGACTTTTTTATTTGTATTTGATCTGTCATGCTAAATGGGACAACAACTGCAACAAAAAGTGCTTCATTTTGGGTTCTCTTCCACAGGCAGATGAGCAAAGACAGCATGTGGAAGTTTGTCCAGAGGGCGGAGTTATTATTCAGAAGCTGGCCAATAGAATAGCAGAGGATGGGGGTGCAGCACTGATTGCAGACTATGGGCATGATGGGACAAAGACAGATACTTTAAGAGTGAGCCATCTGCCTATGAATATCTCCTTAAGTTTTACAATTTCACACTAGCTCAGTTTTTGCAGAAAAAAAACATATATAATAATACCATCTCTAAGACCAAGGCTGAACCTGATGGACTGTGATGGTACGTACATTTTTAAGTACGTTTGAGTCTGTTCTAGTACCTGTGTTTTTTCTAAGGTATTAAACTAAGGTTCTCCAATTAAAGCTTCATTGTCATGGTTGCAGCCTAGAAAAATTGGGCACCAAGACGGCAGCAGAACAGCTTTTTCTGCGAGTAGCAGAGTACTTAGCAGAGGCTTATAAAAGAAGATGGGTGATTGAGATGGAAAGAAAATATATTGCTTACACAAAATTATTTTTTTTTAATAATATTTCAAAATAAAATCTCTCATAATGAAATATCCCATATTTTTGTGAACAGTGTACATGGCAGAGCATAGCTGAAAGGCTAGGGACAAGACGTACTTCACGGTCACTGTATGTATTTTCTGGTTATCTAAGTGCATTCTAGTCTGTTCATGGCCACAAAAAACCATATAGCTTCCCTCACTTACCTTCGAACATGTCATTTTTTCTGTTGTTGTTGACGGCAAAATCTCTGTGACACATTTATCAGGAAGAGAAGGGACAATGAAAAAAGCAAAAGTAGACAGGGAACAGTTTTCAAGTTATTTAGTGTTTAAACAAAACAAAAAACATCATTGTGTGCGTCCCACTATGTTCAAAATAGCATCTGTGAAATTTGTGCAAAATAATCATACTCTGTGTGAATAGCACTTCTTCCCCTTAAGTTAACTAATTGCGCATGATGGAAATTTTAGCCTGACAAATATTGATTGCAGATTGGAGACTAAATTTTACATATAAATATAGTCATTTTACAGGTGCCCTTATCTAGAGTGACTAACAATCCAAACAACTTTTGGTTAAGGGCCTAGTAATGGCAGCTTGGTAGAGGTGGAATTTGAAGCCTAGTCCTAATGGTCCACAGTTCAAAACTTTAACTGCTGTTCCAATGCTTGTGTGCAGTGGGTAACAAAAGATTTTCCAGCAATGACCCAGGATGATAAAATGTAGTCGATAAAGATTGCTTTATACATTTTAAAATGTAAAATATTTCACAAACTTCTACATATAAACTAAAGAGAATGGCCACTGTAACCTACACAATGGTGCTCTCAGAATAACTGTCTACAAAGTGCCTTATATTAAATAACGACTATACCAATAGTTTCCACATTACTGCATTAAACATACTGTTTAACAAGTGTTGTAGTGTTTTTTCAGAAAGCCTTGTAGCACACGTTGTTGTCATAGCAATCCCATGTTCAGCTTTGTGCATTGCCTTGGCTCATCTTCAGAACAACTAACATTTGATGTTTTTCAGCATTTCTCATGCGTGTAGATTTCTTAGCATTTATTTACTTTAAAGGGATTTAAGGGTCACAAACAGCATGATGTGTTAGTGGCTCCCAGTACTGCAGACCTGACAGCAGATGTGGACTTTGGTTATCTGAGAAGGATGGCTGGAGATGCTGTCATCTGCTTTGGGCCGATCACTCAAAGAGCCTTTCTCAAGAACATGGGCATTGACACACGCCTGCAGGTAAACATTTTTAATGACTGATTACCCTCTTCTCTCTTTAATATTTTATACTGTCAGTGTTACAAAGTATCCTGATCTCTGTGGCGGTCACGTGTAGGTCCTGCTAAGGAGTTGTAGTGATGCATCCAGCCGAACTCAGCTTTTACATGGATATAAAATGCTTACTGATCCAGAAATGATGGGTCACAGGTTCCAGTTCTTCTCACTGCTGGCTCCCAGTCGTCTTGCACCAACTCAGGAGGAGGAAGATGCAATAAATAAGATAACTATAAAAAAGAAGAAAGGCACATTGCCATTGCCTGTAGCTGGGTTTACTGAGCTCGGGCTTGGGAATTAAACAGCATCTCTGATACTGACAGACTGATTATTATTGTTATTTATAAATAAAAATTGATGTAATAAATTACAAAACATAAGTCTGTGTTGTGAGAATAGAAGGAGGGGCCAAGTGAGAGTGATGAGGAGCCTGTGTGTGGGTGTGAGTGGGTGCGCGACTGAGAGCGCGAGTGTAAGTGAAGCTTGATAGTGGCGTGGTTATGGCCGACAGTAACCGTAAGTTTCCTCATTAAAGTGACTTTAATTATATTTGTTCGTCCATTCTTTCCGTCGCGTCCAGTAGGACGCTGCAAGAACAAGCACTTGTTCTAACTTCAAAGTTTGCATGATAGTTGTTGAGTCTCAAATTTAGAGACGACTGTATGAATAAACATAAGTTGTGAAATATGTACAGAGCTGGAAGAAGTTGTAAGAGAACGTTTTAATTCCCATGATGCAGACAGGAAATATGCAACACTGTTCAACGGTAGAGGTAAATTCATGTAAAATGTCAAGAGTCATGTAAAATGTAAGAAAGTGTTTTTGTCGTCTACTAATCTTTAGAGCCAATATTCTATCCTTGGCATTTGTTATTGTTGTTAGTTTCTGATGTTTTTAATATTTCATTTCAGTTTAATTCATTTCTGCCATTGAACTATTACAAATAAAAACAACCCAGGACAACCTTGATATTCAGAAACATTTTATGCAAAATTGTGTAAGAAGAGTTCACCAAATTACTTGTCTGTTATATGTTGTTTATGTTATATATACCTGAGGCCGAAGATGGGACTCGTACCCACATGTGCAGAGCACAATGGATTATCTATTGGAGGATAATCTATTAAGAAGTGTGTTGTGACAAATGGTATCAAATGCTGCATTTAGGTCAAGGAGAATGAGGATCGAAAGTAAACCAGAGTCAGCTGCCATAAGAAGTGATTTTTAGAAGTGCCGTTTCTGTGCAACCGTTTTCTCAAGAATTTTGGAAATGAAGGGTAAATTCCAAATCGGATGAAAGTTGTTAAAGTTGGAAAAATGAACACCTGTTTTTTTTTTCAAGATGGGGGTTATTACAGCAATTTTAAATGATGCCGGAACAGTTCCAGTGGAAGGAGAGGGAGTGCATGATAGCAGATATGAGAGGGATCAGGGAAGAGAGACAGGCTTTAACCAGAACTGTGGGAAGAGGGTCCAGCTTAAATCTGAAATTTCTGAAGTGGTTGGTAGCTAAAACGAGGACAGGACAGGGTAGGAAGGGAAAATTCAAAAGTTATACTGGAAGTGGATTGTGAACTGAGATGCTGGTGGATCTTTTGCATTTTTTCATCAAAAAATGACACGAAAGAGTTACAAAAGGCAGTTGAGCACAAGTGAAATGGTAGAGAGTCTGGGACTTTAATGATATTCTTATATAATGAAAATAGTGACTTGGTGTTGCCTTCATTAGAACAGATTATAGTGTAGCAGAGATTATAGTGTTATTAGAGTGTAGCAGTTGGAGCTGGCTTGAATAATACAGTCCTTGTAAAGTAATACACTGTATATGGTTTCCGTAAATATCTTTGTGTACAACCAATCCAGTTTTCCGGTGTAGCCGCTCAAGTTGCCGTCCTTTGGCTTTTATGAGCCAAAGTTCGGGCGTAAACCAGGGGGCAGAATGAGCAAAAGAAACAGACCTGGTTTTTAGCAGAGCAAGACAGTTAAGTATTGAATGAAGTTCAGTGTTGTAATGCGAGACCAGCTCTTCAATGGTGGTTATATTTTGTGTGTTCATGAGAGAGTTGGCGCAGGAGGAATAAAAATCTAAATTAATATCCTTAATATTGCGAAAAGAAATAAGACAGGGGAGCTTAGTGATGGAGAGAGGGAGAGAGACATAAAATGAGAGAAGAAAATGGTAAGATATGGGGAGTTCATCTGCTTTATGGTCAAAAGGATAGACACCAGAACAGCAGACTGAGTCCAAGATGTGACCCTTAGAGTGAGTGGGAACATCAGTGTACTACTGAAAGCCAAAACCCTCAAGACAAGATTTAAAGTCTTATGTAAGAGGGTTATTAATATTGTCTATATGAATATTAAAATCTCCCAGTAATATATTGTTTGGTAAGAGGGTGGACAGATGTGAGCAAGGCAGCAAAAGCATTTAAAAAGTCGGTATTAGTTTTGGGGGACGATAAACGGTAGTAATAATGGCGGAAGTAGGTCCAGTAAGCTGACACACGGTTGATTCGAAAAAAGAGAAGGCAGGAAAAGACAACGGCGAGACTTTCCACTTATCGCGATGAATTATGGCGAGACCTTCTCCCCGGCTGGTTCCACTCGTTTGAAAGATGCCAACAAACCCCGGAGGAGTGGATTCATTAAGCTGGTAAAAGTCATTTGGGTTTTGCAAAGTCTCAGTTAAAAACAGAAAGTCAAACTTACAGTCGGTGAGGAGATCCTGGATGAGATGTCCTTTGCTCGTAAGTGAGCGAATGTTGACAATGGAGTTATCACACTTTTCAGAAATGTTAGCCGACCAGGCTAGGCAGGCTAGCATGCTGTGGTCAACTAACCTGTTACAAGTTGATGAATAAGTGCCAGAAAAGAATACAGAATCACGGACCAGATGTGTATTCTGCCGGTTAGCATTGTAGACAAGGATTCGGCAGCTTAGGCACGTGAGACTCAAAATCCGAACAGGACAGATGGATGAATTGTAGTCTATATACACACGCAATATTGACTAGAACGTCAATCTTGCTAAAATATACGAGGATTTAGTTTGCCAGGTGAAGGCAATCGCAACGTCCACTAGCTGGAAAGACCATAGAACAACTCAACCACTCGGTCACCTCCTCTTGCGTTTGTGGTCTCCAAGGAAGTTGTGCAGGTGGAACGTTACTTCAAGGTGGACTAGGAAGAGCATGATTAGAAATTCTGAATTTTGCGTTTGGCAGAGTAAACGCTTTGTTTTGTAGACAAGGCGGCCGAGTGGTCAGAAACCTTGTGTGTCAATATTATAACCTTGGAATTTGTAATTTTTGCAACACTGTTCAACGGTAGAGGTGGATTTGTTATTGTTCCTCGTTTCTGGTGTAGTTAAATATTTCATTTCAGTTTAATTTATTTCTGCCATTGAACTATTACAAATAAAAACAACCCAGGACAAACTTAATATTCAGAAACATTTTGTGCAAAATTGTGTAAGAACAGTAAACCAAATGACTTGTCCCTTATATGTTATTAGCTAAAATTGCTGCTTATTTATCAAAAATTTTTAAGGCCAACATAGTTGGGATTCAAACCCACACATGCGCATACTCTTGCTGAGTAACCACTCTGTTTTGTAGACGAGGTGGCCGAGTGGTTAAGGCGGTGGACTGCTAATCCATTGTGCTCTGCACGCGTGGGTTCGAATCCCATCCTCGTCGTTTACTGCGTGTTTTACTGAACAGCTCAACTTCGGCCATCCTTGTGTTGCTTTCTTACAAGTCATTATAGAAAATAGCAACGGGGTTTACTGGTTCTTATTACAAAGTTTGCATGATCGCTGGAAATTTAAAACAAAATCGCTCATCTGCACCCACATTCTGAACCTGGAACCGAGCTGGCCGAGTGAGATCCTGAAGAAACGACGGCCCCGAGGGAAGAGAGCTGGCATGAGGAACAAATAAGGGCTTGAGCGCATCGTGCTCCACTACCGAGCATCCTGTTAGCTAACGTCCAGTCTCTCGAAAACGAACTCAGGGCCAGAATTAAGTTCCAGAGGGACACGCGAGACTGCAACATCTTGTGCTTCACTGACCCCAGCGGTACCGGACCATGCCATCCAGCCAGCTGAGTTCTTTTTGGTACACCGCATGGACAGAACCATGGAATCAGGAAAGTCGCGAGGTGGTGAAGTATGTCTGATGGTAAACAGCAACTGGTGCGACAGCAACAATGTTGTATCACTCAGACATTTCTGCTCACCCGACC
>JAVSBV010155864.1:0-14919 GCA_033117975.1 Parotocinclus spilosoma
CATAAAAATCATTAGGGAATGACTCATTTCATTTCAGAAACAAACAACTTTTGAAAATTTGTTGACCAGTGTTATCATTTAAGGTTTTGTTACTGCTATTTGTCAATAGTAATGGTGTGTTGGTGTATTAAAATTGTTCAGAAATGTTTGTTCCCTCTAAATATTGTAAACTTTTTTTCATGTATTTAATAAGCAAGCATGTTTAACCAACAGTGCCCAAAGTTTTGCATACAACTGCACTTATTTGCTACCCATGAACACTACATAAATCAAACAATTAAATTTTAAGTCTTAATTGTATACATTGATCGAATGATTTTGATTTAGTAATTGAGAAGTCTTGGCAAACTGAAATATTGATCCAAGAAACCAAAGGTTGTTTGTCATTAATTTTAATAAGCTTTTTTTTTTTTTTGGATATGACAGTAAAAGTCTTCTATTAATGATACCAGCTATGAACAATGATTTAGCACATCTGTTACTGCTGATCAGACTTTTGCAGTGTTGAGGACTTTTTACTCTCGCGGTGAAACTGTCATTTCAAGCAATTTAGTGTATAAGTAAATGTAATTGTTTAATTGTGCATGCAAGTTTCCCAATAAAATAAGACTTTGAAGAAAATCAATAAGACAAGATTTAAACATTTATACAAATCATAAAGGCATAAAATACTTGCCATACATTCACATTTTTGTGAAATGTGTGGCATTTTTTGTTTTACTTTTAATATAATTATAACGATAATTAGATCAAAAATCAATTGATGTTTTTACAAATACATTTTTAATGTATGGGTAAGGAAAACAGCACTCTGCTATACTGCTCACAAAAATTTCAAAATGAAATATCCCCTGATTTTGTTTTTTTTTAAAGCAGTGTCTAAATGTTAACATGAAATTCTAGTCCCATTTTCAAATGGGCTAATGTTTAACCGTCAGCCTGTTCGTCTGTCAGCACGGCGTGACTGTTTAGACAATTTATTTCATTTATTTAATTAGAATTGCCATTTTCGTCTTTGTGTTCAGCTTGACCTAAGTCAACCTCTGGAGGAGCAGGGTCCGTTGGATGTCATCATCCATAAACTGACAGATCTAATTCTTGAGGCAGACCAGAACGACACCCAGTCCCTCTTACTGGTCCAGCGTGTACAGGTGAGCAGCATATATACTTGGGAAATACAACCCCAATTGCAATGAAGTTGAGAAGTTGAGTAAAACGTAAATAAAAACAAACGATTATTTGCATTTCAACCCATATATAATTGAATACACTACTAAGACAAGATATTTAACATTCAGATTGATTAAATCTATTCACTCATTTTAAATTTGATGTCTGCAACATGTTTCAAAAGAGTTGGGACAGGGCAAAAAAGACTTTGAAAGTTGAGGATTGCTCAAAAAACACCTGTTTGGAACATTCCACAGGTGAGTGTGATGATTGGGTGTAAAGGGAGCATCCCCGAAAGGCTCCATCATTCAAAAGAAAGAATGGGGTAAGGTTCACCACACTGTGAACAGCTGCATCAAAGAAAGGTCCAACAGTTTAAGAATATCGTTTCTCATCATGCAAGTAATTTGGCATGAGTAACTTGCACATCTGTGAAGGCACCATTAATGCTGAAGGGTACATACCTGCCTGCAGTCCAGACCTGTCTCCCATTGAAAATGTGTTATGCATTTGACTGTTGAGCAACTGAAGTTGTACATCAAGCAAAAAATAGGACAGAATTTCACATACAGAGCTTCAAAAAGTATTGTCGTCAGTTCCCAAACATTGACTGAGTGTTTGTTAAAAGGAAAGTGATGTTGTAAACATGCCCCCGTCCCAACTTATTTGGAACATGTTGCAATCATAAAATTTAAGACACCAAATTAATATTTGCAAAAAACAGTCAAGTTTATCCTTTGAACATTAAATATCTTGCATTTGTAATGTATTCAACTGAATAAAGGTTAAAAAGGATTAGCAAATAATAGTATTATTATTTTTGTTTTACATTGGGGTTGTGGCTGTCCAGCACTGGTAATCCAATTAAATGTATTTTGAAGACCCGTGGTGCTTTGATGATGAAATGTCTAGGAGAGCAAGAGATTTATGGGTTTGTTTGCCATATTAAGGAGTGAATTTTAGTACTGGTGCCAAACGAAGAAGCAATGGGAACATGACGTTTAGTCTAGCTGGGGATTTTAAATGACCCTAAAAGTTTAATAATAAATTTTTCATGCTTGAAAAATGCTGAAAAATCAAAGGTGCTGATGTCAAGACAGTTTACTTAATGGCACCTTAGGAAGAAGAAACTTGTTACTTGTCTACCATCTAAAAAAACATTTTTTAAAGATTTATTATCCTGAGTGGAACACCACTGCTTAAACAAGGAAGCACACAAGTGAAAATGACCATTAGATAAATGATATGGATTTGATTGACTGGTTACTCCTTAAAGTAAAGGCAAGGCTACCTTCAGCTGTGTATATATATTTATGTGATGCTACAAGTTGAGGCAACAACTAGCTGATGGGACTGTTTTGATGCTTTGACAAGCAGTGCCATTTTGTGAGACATTTCAAATGGCATCCAGGAATAACTTGATAGTCGATTCCGGTTAATTGGTCCACCGGCTGGACCGATTAAACAAACATGCCCAAGACGGGATGTGCTATGTAACATACTAAATGTTTATTAAACCTTTATTGTGTGATTTACATGGTGGTCCTATTAACTGGATTCGACTGTATATTGTTTGTTTTAGTTTTTTAATTGTTTTTATGTTAATATTTCTAATATGTATTATTACTATTTTATGTAATAATTACTATTTTATTTACTTATTAATAATATAGCATAACTATTTTTATATTAAATATAATGATTTAATATGCATATTATTTAATAAATGTTTATGGCACACAACTGATATTCGCATGTAATTTGTATTTCAGTTGATGTAATTAATGTATCCTGCTAATACTGGCTTATCCTTAATAAGCAATTATCTGATTTCCTTAATAAACGTCTACATACCGTGATAGAATTGAAGCTTTAGATCTGTAATTGTTGTACTTTATAGTCACGCCAACAATGAGGAAATGTTTTACTTGAACAGAAATCATTACAGGTTATTTACTGGCGGCTTAAATGATTTAAAGATGTTTGAAAAGTGGATGATGAATATAATGTATTGGTATTAGTGGTAATGAATGTTTGTCGTACTATACTACTCACAAAAATGAGGGGATTCCTCAAAATGAAGTCATTTTTAGGAGCAGTGTCCATGTATATGTATTCTGCTAATATTGGGCTTATTCCTGTGATATGCAATGATCTGATTTCTTTAATATCAGGCTACATACCTTGTGGGAGAGCTTTACATTTGTAATTGTTGCACTTTATGTTCATTTGAACAGTGTCGAAGTGTTTTACTGTACTTGAAAACTTTTATAAGCTATTAAGTGTAGACTGAGAAGTTATTGGGGGTTTTGGTGGCTTGAATATCATTTAAAAGTTAAAAGATCAGAAAAGACAGCAGGCGTGCAAATCGCACAAGCTACAGTACCTCTGAGTAATTATATAAACTAGTAAGAAGCAGAAGTAATTAAATGACAATAGACAAAGATTCTCGTAAAATGCTTATAAGACATTCACTGAAAAATTAGTGGCGATTTGGCTGCATGTTTATCTTATGTAACACCCTCAGTTGGATCTGTGCTGGCAAGATTGCATTCCTCACCTCACACTGATACTCCTGCTGACATAGCAGACATGGAAAATGCATGTGCATGCATGTGTAAAGGTGTTGGGAGATACAAAGCAAAAATTATTTTACATGTTTCATACAGATTGTTTAAGATATGCTTCATAGATATAATATAGTAAATAGTAAGTGGGCTGGGATTAAGGAAATGTTAGGAACACAGATCCAGACTGAGGTGATGTGTTTTTTAGGAAGCAAAAGCTTTAAATTAAGGGGAAAAGACCTACGAGAGCGCTACTATATTACTGTACTACAAATAAGGTCACTTTGCTTTGCTATGCATTAAAGCATGGCTTTTAATTAAAGGTTGATGTAGAGTTTCTTTTATAACTAGTTAGTTGCCCGTACTTTTAGTAAATGTCAGCATTTGGTCTGGACTTGCAGGATTACATAGATGCTCACCCAGAGACCATAGTGTTGGATCCACTCCCAGCCATCAGAACCCTGCTTGATCGCTGCAAGTCCTACCAACTGGTTCACCGAATAGAAGACTGCATGCAAGGTATTCAGAGCTGTGCATAATGTGATTATTACTTTAAATTTTATTTAGTTGTAGTTCCTGTAATACATGGAGTGTGTGTTGTATCAGCTTGTCTAATGGCGTATTATTGGCAGAAAGGCAGTATCATTACAATGAAAGCTGTTTGCTTTAATGACCCTTAAATAATGCATGTAATAAATTATTAATTTATGTCTTAGTGGTTAGTTTTAAGAACGGGTAAAGGACTAAACTTATAAATACGCGGTTTACAAACACTCCCCGTCCTACACATGCTTTTCCCCTTGCTAATATGCGTAATAATTGTATGTTTGTGTAGAGCTAAGACATCACTCGCCTCGCATGTTTAATACCAGCTCAGATGAGATTTTCCTGTTCGTCTTATTTAGAGATGTTATGAGTTTTTAACCACACCCTGAGTCACACCCTGGGTTGTATTAAGTGGTATGGGGATTAGAGACTGACTGAGTGAATGGGTCTGTAAAATCTGACATTTTGTTTTGCGTCGTTTTGGACTTGTGGTCTACGGACATCGTAAGAGTGCAATAATACACTCTACTCATGATTTAATTCACAGTTTGATTCATACAATTTTTGTATTTATTTCTGAAGTGTAAACAATCTAAAACCAGGCACATTTTTATTTGGATGTTTTTAAATAAACAAAAAAACTTTAGTCCTTTGCGATTAAAATAGCCTTCTAGAAACATGGATTAATTTATTCAATCACTTTCTTGTCTGCTTAGTCCTGGGCCCTATACTCACTCTCACAATAGGAACACAGTAGAGACACCAAGTCACTTGACATGCGTCTTTGCTCTGTGGGAGGAAACTGGAGTAGCCAAAGTAAACCCACACAGACACAGGAAGGATTTGTTTCTAGTAAGGGTGCCACCCATACTAGAAACAGGTTTAAAGTTGAAAATAAAATGCTCTATTATAGGTTCACCATATACATTGCTCACAAAAATGAAATATCCCCTAATTGTTGTGAGCAGTATATGAAACAACTGGGTCAAAACATTCTAGTAATTGAAAATATTTAGTACTTGTATTAAAAAAAAAAACAGTTAAAGGAGTTTTGCATTGGAGTATACGCCCTCTAGTGTTTAAAATAGAGATTATTTAAAAATATCCCCAAATGTTTGTGAGCAGTATGTAATTAAACAACTGTAAGTGTAGTCGCCAAGTTAACTGTTTTAAAAGGGTTTCAAGTGATGTGAGCAAAAATAGGTCCTCATTTCATGTATGAGAATAATAGCAGTGTAGCGGTCGGTTTGTCAACCATGCAGTATTAACGGTTAACTAATGATAACTAGACAGATAAATAACTTTGTCGGCAAGTTGGGCAGCACGGTGGCTAGCTCGGTGGGTAGCACAACAAGAAGGTCTCGGGTTCAATCCCAGGGTGGAGCGGCATGTCCTTCCCATGCCTGCGTGGGTTTACTCCGGGTTCTCCGGTTTCCTCCCACAGTTCAAAGACGTGTGTTAGGTAAATTGGTGTCTCTAAATTGTCATTGACTTGTGCATGTATGACTGGTCTTGGAATGACCTTGTGTAAGGATCTAACATTGTGCGTGTTGCTGGATGGCCACTGATGCCGATAAGTGACGTTAAAGAAGCCATATAAATAAATAAATAAAATTGTCGGCAAGGTACTGCTGCACATCAGAGTAACGCTGGTCTCACAGTGTGCAAGTTCATTCTATGATAACCGATGAACTCATGTGTCACCATGTCTGATTGATTGTATAATAAAGACTTTCTAATGATAGACCTGGCTATAAAGAAAATGAAAACTTGCTGCTTGCATCATCAGACCAGTAAGCATTACATAGCTTTTATACTGTCTTAAAGGTTTTTTTTTTTGTTGTTGTTGTTGTTTTTGTTTTTACATTTCTTGAAATCACACGTTTAATTTGTTTTGCCAGTGCATCTGCCTTTTCATGAAATGTACTTAATTACAGGTGGGTTTTAAACTATGATGGTAGCAGCAGTCACGCACTAAGATGTTAGTCCAAACTTTCTATCAGTGCCATAAATTTGTCATCGGTTGTGAATGACAATTACACTACAGTGCAATTGTTTTGTTAACTGTTTTTTTATTATTACAATATATATACAATATATATATATTGTTATAATATTATATACAATTTTATATTGTTTTATATTCATTGAACAGGCCTGTAGTTGTAAACCTGTCAACATACGCATGTAATAAACAGCTAAAATGCAAAACAATTCAAATATATAATACGGTTAAAAATGTTTTTTTAGCACTGGATGTGACTTGCCAATTAGTTTGAATAGTCCTGCTTTGTATGCATCATTTTAAGATGCTAAAATTTTCAAACTCTACTGATAATGTGCTACTGCCAGATGTTGTAAAACTAATCCATGTTCACACAACCGAAGCCATTTTAATTACAGCGTCCTTGCTCTCCTCTGTCTGTGAGGAATCATTTACCTCTGAAATGCCCCCCTTCTTGTTTCTTGTTGCTGATGAGAAGCAGCACACAAATTATCTATAAATATCTCTGTATAAAATGTATAGCCACAGTAGACCTTCTTTAGCTGCCACACAGTATATTACCTAATACCGCCCAGACCCAAGGCCTGCCTCTTTTTATTGCTTGTTTTGTGGATCCGCCGACGATCATATTTGAAGAATACAAAAAATAATAATAATTCTTGGTATTTCTCGGATCCGGCGCAACACCAATGGTTGAAATTAAAAAAATATATTTTATTTTTTTTTAGCTTTTTCTGGCCCTCCAGTGGAGAGCCAACGGTTTTCTTCTGTTCATTTAATTTTTTTCCAGATTCACTTTTATTTAATTGTAGGTTAAGTAAATTAAATTTTTAAATAAAAATATATTTTAATTTCTTCCTTCTTCCTCCTTCAATTGAAAAGTGCTGAAAAATAAAGATTTCTTTAAATTTTTTCCTCAGTAGATTCTTAAGTAGGGACATCCGAGGAACAAGCAATTAAAAAAGTCTGGCCTACCCTATTATGCATGTTAAACGTTATTGATTCAAAAGTTGAATGCTTTAAAAAAAAAAAAACACTGTGTTCTGATACCTTCCAAGGTCACTTCCTATTTCACCTACATCTAGGGCCAACTCTGGGTATAAATGTTTCTGGCACAATAGTGGCCTTTGTGTTGCTGGTTTAAAAGTGGGCTTAGGTAGGCACGCAAAGCAAAACCTTTTAAGGTAACATTTTACTGTTATATTTAAACTGCAGTATTATCAAATAGATACATGTGTTACTAACAGGGTTTAAACAACACCCTTAGCTTACTAATAAGCACTCCTGAACTAGCACAAATCAGTGTACACATGGTGTATGTTTATTGAGCAAGTCTTTTCTGTGCAGTCACACACAACAGATGGTTATGTAATCAAATCTGTTAGCCTCCAGTCTTTCTGTTTCTCATCTTTCCTGAATGCCCCTGCCATACATGCATTACAAGTTATAATTGTACATTTTGGTCATTTTGACGTAGACACACAGCCTATGTAAAATGAGAATCTTCATGTTCATTGCTGCATTTATTGGGGCTGTCTACATAACTATTATTTAGCTGATTCGTCAAATCTCCATAGTAACCCTCACAAGACCAGGTATGTAGTTGAGAAAGACTAGATATATGAATATATAAATGAATATTAATATTAATGAATATTAGTAGTAGTGTTCTGCATGTAGTCCATTTCACTTTCATCATATGAGAACTGCAGTTGTTACACTTTCCAAGTCAGTCCAGCCTTCAGTATCTGCAAAAATACTAGGTCAAGTTATAGTATTATATTTGTTGTGTCTAAAATTTTTATCTTACTCTGGGCTTCAGATTTTGAAGTGCTTGCTGTTAATGTGTGAGAAGAGTGTGAAAGGGAAGTCTGTTGGAAACATTACTTTTTAAAAGTCTATACAGGTACCAGCCACCACTGAAACGTGCTGTTTTGTACTCGTACACATGCTTTGTGTTATACCAACTGTGGAACAACGAGAGGCCCTGCGGTTTGTTTGGTGGTGCTCAACAGAAGGGCAGGGTGTAGTGGGGAGGTTGGGCCAGTGGTGGACTAAATATGACTCATGCAATGTTCAGCATGCTCTGTTTAAACTTTGCAGATTTCTGTCTTGTTACATTTAGAAAATCAGCAGGATGAGACAATATCACAGCTTTTTAATTAAACTTTTAAAAATAAGCTTAATAGCTTAAATTTTACCTCGCACTTATTTCCCTGTTGCCCCCTGTGGTTTGTGCCACAGGGACACTTTGCTGTGCTCCATAAGGAGATCAGGAGTGTGTGATGTAGGGAGTGATGCGTGCCTAGAGATGGAATGAGGAAAAGATGATAAAATAACGATAACCTTTTTTTTTTCCCCATTTCAGTCCATGATTAAACAAAATATTCAACACTTCATCATAAAAGAAACTTTGTGTTAATGATTTCTCACACTCGTTTCTTCTCCATTTAGCTGACACCCAAGGATTTGGCTAAATTGCTAATTATTTTTCTGCATATTTTCTTTTGCTAATGACTTTGTAACTGGTGTTCCATTAAGCACCTCTGTTTTGTTAAGCTTATTATATTCACCCTTAAATCACCCCCTGACACACCAAGCCATTTTCTGCATATGACATGGTAGTGACAGGGTAGTATTAATGGCTGTGATGAATGCACAGCCTCACCTCAACTTCACTATTGACTTGATAATAATCCCCGAACAAAAATACCAAACCACAACATTTTGTGGGTAGCGACTGACCAGTGGTTAGTCGATAACCAAATTTTACCTGCAAATATGCGCTTCTACAAGATATAGTAGCAAGACGGGTATCTGTAAAAGAAAAATAAAAAGAAACAGGAATGCTGCTGTGCCTGTGCCTGTAATACGGTCCAATGTGGGGGTGAGGAATCCCACAACAGAAATGCTCTTGAGTATCATAAAAGTTTCTCCATAAACAGCACCGTAATTGCCTGAAACAAAAAAACAAACAAACAAAAAACCTTTATTGTATTTATTTTACATAATTATATTATACAGCAAATATAGAATTAACCCTTTTAAAATACGTTTACGTTTAATGTCCAGACGATCAACGTCCGTTTGCTTTATCTACCGAGGTCTTTAAAAAAAAGCAACAGTGGCTGCCTGCTTGCTTCCTTCCCCGAACGTGTGCCGTTCAACAACTTTTATCCCAAAGACCCTTTGAAAGCACCTTCAGTCATGGTAAAGTCTTTATACTTCAAAATGTTTCCGCTCATGGTGTCCACAGTTAAATTGGTTGAATTTTGAAGCAATTTTGTGGTGGTCTAGTAGTTAGGAACTGGATTATGGACTAGAAGATCCAGGTGGACCAGGCAGAAAAGTAGTTTTGATAAATGTTACATGTTTTAATAAATGTTAAATGCTGTCACACAGTAAAAAAATTAAAATGCATAACGTATGTCACTAGTGAAAAGCTGATGCAGCTCTTTTTGATTTTGTTCAAGAAATGGTTGCAGTTTTGTATAAATTACACTATTTCAAATTATTTTCAGTGGAGTTTGTAAGCAAAAGACATGTATGTGTATTTGAGTGAGGGGCTTAAATATTCGACTATACAATAGGAGGGCTGGTTGGCACGGTGGTGCAGTGGTGAGAACAATCATCTCATTCCCTATTTGATTCCAACCTAAGGGATCATGTCCAGCTCGTGCTGTGCCACGATGTGAGTTTACCTTGAGTGTTCTGGTTTCTTCTCACAGTCCAAATATATGCAATAGGTTAATTGATTACACTAAATTGCCCTAAATCTAAACATGTGTATCGAAGTTACCTTGTTTGTCATTAAGTAGCCATCGCTGCTAAAAGTAATGTTAATCAGCTTGGGAACCACTGCTGTATAGGGATTTGATCACTTATCCAAGCGAGTTATTTTACATCTAAAATGTTACTAATATTTCAGATGAGGATTATTTTTTTTTTTTTTAGTTTTGGTTCAGTGATTATGTATGTTAAGGTTATGATTATTGATCTATTGATGTTGACGGTTATAATGTGTAAATAAAGTAGGTGCATATGGGTAGGTAAGAACTCTGACTGGGCACTATTCTGTAGACACCGTATACATTGAATATTCGTAATACTCTTTGAAAGGCAATATTTAAAAGGTGTATTACCTTGAATTGTGTGTACAATGGAGTATTCCAAGCAATCATAAGGAATGAAAAGATTGAGGTTATTTTAAGACATCCTTTGAATTAAAATACAGTGTGTTGATTTCAGCTTGAACAGTTTAGACCAGTTCCATTAGTCAGCCACTGGGTCTTCCATCTTAGTGTTCAGTATAATCAGGGCAGAGCTCCAGTCATCAACTTGCCTTCACAAACGTCCTGTAAACAGTCTGCAAATGTCACATAAACGTCCCCCTGGCTCCAACAGGTCTGCAGAGCTTTGTAAGTGTTTAGACAGTGCTAAAGATTGATCCTGGATGCTCACAATTCTAGTTCCAAACCAGGCATTGCACAGCCCATTTGAACCTGCTTTTATCAGCTTCACCTTCACTCATATACTTCACAGAAGTTTAAATATATTCCGGTTCAACATTTAAAATGGAAAATTCTGTGTCTTGTTGTTATTGGAATCAAGACTTGGGTTTTAAATAATACTTACTTTCTTTCTAGCAATAAGAAGTGTGCATTTGGAAAGGAAATTAGTGATGCTGACTAATGGTACATGAATACCATGTTGCTTAAAATAGCTCTTTGAACATCTTTGAAAATAAAATCATTTTCAATGAAAAGGTTGATAAACTAGTCAATTTAGTAATTAAGAGTATGTAATTAATGCTTGGGTCTGGAGCCTCTTGCATGCAATGTATTAAATATTTTGTCCTGCCTTCTTGGTCAAATCAACCAACAGTGTTACCTTGAATTCAATTCAATTCAGTTTTATTTATATAGCGCCTTTTACAATAGAGTATTGTCTCAAAGAAACTTCACAATATTACAGGTTGTTTTAGGTTTGCTTAAATATCCTGCTGCGCAGCTGGCCCTCATCTGTGTTGATTGCCAATCTGGTGAATTGTAAAAGTTGTGAATAGTAATGAAGGATCAATATGCACACCTGTGCTGGCCTCTAATGGATTAGAGATGCCCCATTACAGTAATGAGGGGGAAAATGAAATCTCAGAATGTTTTGGGGGGTATTAAAACCAACCAGTCATTGCTTGTCATAACCATAGCCTTTTTGAGTATGATTTATGACCATGTGTATTCCTTTCGCAGCCACATATTCATATGATAATGGATATACCACATTAAACATTAAACTACAATTCGAACATTAGCATGGAAAACATATGTTAATATGTTTTTATTTTATACAAGCATTAAACTATAATTCCAAATATAGCAGCTTATATAAATATTAAACTATAACTCAAACCATAGCCTGTAACATAAAACTCACCCAAACTCTCGCCACTTTCCCAAACCCACAAAAATACTGGTCAATAATTGCAATTTGGCCTGTAACACAAACACCCAACACATTAACCATTTTTCTTAATCCTAAATCTAACCTAGGTCTAACCTACACCCAACCTGTAACCCTAACCTAAATTCTAGACCATAACTATTATAAAAATGTGGGTACTATCTTAAAATATTCTTTAAAACTTTAATAGCCAGTTTGATCATATTTTGTGTTATATACTCAATGGTAGTGCATTGAGACTGATTGGCTGCTTCCTGGATGGTGGTTGTGCTGTGTGAGGTGAAGGTGAAATTAGGTCAGGGATGATACCATTTTGAGGTCACACATGAGCTAACACATCTCTACACAGATAGGCCTGCAATTCTCAAACTATCTACTGCCCTATCTCACTCGGTTGGTTATTATTTTATACATGTTCATTTCAGATATCTGTGCATTTGTCATTTCTGTACACTGCTAAAGAATATAAAAACAGTGCTGCTCCATAAGAAATGCTCACACAATTAAAAACTAATCAAATAAAAACCGAATCGAATTTTATGTTTTTGTCGTAACTATGTTTTTATTGAGGATGGATTTATATAAGTAAGAGTGATAGAAAACAATAGAGAGAATTGCACACTCTTACTCAAGTAAAAAAACGCAGAAAAGTGAGACTTGGAGGTTTCTTATTTTGACCTCTTCAGAAAATAACTTTACAGTTAGTTTCCAAAGTTGGAGTTTGCTAAACACTGTTGTAACTTTGGCTGGAATTACAATAGGGCATTTTAACACGACATCTAGAAAGCTTTCATTTTCAAAACCCTCAGGGGCAGTGTGGTAGCAGTGCTATGAACCACCATGTT
Organism: Parotocinclus spilosoma; assembly: GCA_033117975.1. Lineage (NCBI taxonomy): Eukaryota > Metazoa > Chordata > Actinopteri > Siluriformes > Loricariidae > Parotocinclus > Parotocinclus spilosoma. Next base: position 12,594 of record JAVSBV010155864.1, read on the forward strand.
GCCCAAAAATGTAGTATGTAAATAGTTTACCATGATCTTATATCTAACAACTTGACAACAGGACAAAAAAGTATTTAAATCAAAGGCTGTGGTTCATTGTTAAGTTCCCATGACCATGCCCTAAAGCCTTCCAAAGCATGCAATATCTACAGCAAGGACTCGGTAGGATTTTTCTCTGAAAGAATAGAAATTAACAACTATTTTTAACACTGTATAATATTGCAGAGCTAAACTGCTGTTGCATATTTACTGATAGTTATGTTAACTAGAACAGGTTAAGGCAGCAAACTTAATAATTCCATTACAAAACACTTGCAACATGCAAATTACTCTTTTTGCATCCATGAAGAAAAGCATAGGCCCCAAAACACAAAGGCATGTTTCCGTTATTTAAAGGTGCAGCTTTTCTGTTTGCACTGTTTTGTCAAGTAAACCAGGCCATGTATATTTTAGTGATTGTCCCATAAATAAATGATCATTTCTGAGCTTTGCCATGCAGGCTGTGAATCACACTGAATGAAGATGTTTCTATGATGGACTTGTAAAAAAGTGATTTGACTTCAGGCACAGATTCTTTAAAGACCTGAATAGAAAATAGGTCATATAGTATTGCATCTGATTCTCATTCAGTATAAATATTTTAATAAAACAACATGTTAAATAGTGCAATACTGTAGCAATGGACTGGAGTCCGATCCATTGATTGCCTGAGCCTTGTGTTTTCTGGGGATATGACCAAGACAAGCAGAATAAATCCTGCAAAAATACAGCACTAAAAATACCATAAGTAACTGTTTGCACTATAAATTAATTTATAAATAATAAATAATACACTTGCCCAAACCAAAAAAGGATTAATTAATCAAATGTTAATTCATAAATCTTTTTATCTATGTAATCCTTGGTCATGGTCACCTGAAAGCAGGTGTCTAGCTGGTGGCACATGATGCAAGGCAGAAACAACCATACACAGGATGTCAATCCAACGTAGGGCACATATGTTTATGCACACACTCACATGCTAATGGCACTTTAGAAATGCCACTGAACCTAACACATATGTCTATGTACTGTGGCAGGAAACTGGAATACATGGAACAAATCATCGCCACCATGGATCAAACCCAGGAATTTCTTGCTTGTGATCATGCTACCCAGGGAGCCACCACACTGGCCCCTAAAATAACTAATTGATGGTAATGTTTATAACTCCAGGAAAAGTGGGACAGTATGACAATGGCAAATTAAAGAAAAACACTTACCATACATTTTGGCACTGAAGTGTTATTTTTTCACATTCTTCACGAAAACAACCCTTGAGGTGTGCAACAGTGAAGGGGTGGTTATCACATTTTTTATTTTTTTTTTTAGAATTCTCCACACATTTGTGTGGAGGTTAATAATAGGCTTTGCAACAGGCTTTATCTTCAAGTTAAATTGTTTTTAATTAATAAATGAGGTACCACTTGATTCCTGTAGTTAACTGGACAATTAAGCAAATCTATGTAATTTGAAAACCATTATGAAATACTGAAACTAGTTTCTGATAGCATGAGACATGCTAGTCAGCTAGGGATCTCATACTCAATGTGTTAGGGTTCCTACCTTCCCATTACAGAGCCATCTGTGGGACGGTTTTATATCCAATCTTAATTATGTCCAGATCCCGAACAGCTGCTTTGCGCCCTATAAAGGTGTGGTTTTTGGCGCTGTTCACGGCCAGGTCATCATTTTTCCAACAGGGTTCCATCGCCGTTCGGTGTTCCATCGCGTGTCTGACTACCGGCGCCCTTGCGTCCTACCGCGTTCCCTAGAGTTAGTGGTTCAGTCTGGGGGCTTATTAGGGCCGATGGACTGGTATGGTCGAGTAACCTCCGAGGTATTTAGTTTGTTAAGGGCACTAAGGGGCACAGTCAGAGCTCGTGCTCTTCGGTCGTTGGCACCTACCTAGCCTCACTCCACCCGGGAGTTTGTTCTGAATAGGACACCCCCGGTCTGGCTTCTTCGTTTTGGAGCTCACCCTCTGGCGCTTCGGCGCTCCTCACAATTTATTCTTGTTCGTGCTCCCCGCGTATTTGAGTTTATTTTCGTGTTCTGGTGCTTTGCGCCTTTTGTGTGTTATTCACACTCATGCTAAAAGCGCGCCCTGAGCTTATATGCTCGCCTTTTTGCACTTTAGCCACTTCCGTGATTTCTTCGCCCCCTCACGCTGCGTGTGCATTAGAGCTCACGCTCGCCCTCTGGTGCTGCGGCGTCCTTTTCCACTCATTACAGCAGCAACCCGGTCTTTGTGTTAGAAGGACACTGTCCGGCGCTCTTGCGCTCT
>JAVSBV010155875.1:0-14919 GCA_033117975.1 Parotocinclus spilosoma
GGGGTGGAGAAAGCAATGGCAAACTACTCCACTATCCTGCCGAAATACTTCATGGATCACATCGCTGAAGGACAGAAGTGTGTGTCGGTTGCGACTGTACGGTTAATCCACCAAATCCAATTTAGACTTTTTCAGGTTTAATCATTAGCCAAATCTTTGCTAAACCAATGATATATCTAATCTAATGGTTCTCTAAGACATTTGCACTGACGGTAGGACCGCAAAAGCATTGGGTGCTATACAATGCTCTCCAGTAACATCACCTTCCATCTGGGTTTACCAAAGTTTGGTACAGTGGTGGTAGGGGAGCTTTGGAGCTGTCAGTCTGCTGTCCCAAAAGCTGGCTTCATGCCATCTTTTACCTTGCTTTCCTTCCTCCACTTCCTAGCCCACTCTGAAATGCAGATTACCGCTGAGGACTCCAGCTAATCCAGCTGCACTGTTTAATGTCTTCTTTGTTTTTGTTTTGCTCAGATTGCTTTTTATCAGAGAAATGGCTTTCCAAACAACTTACACTTTCCTACCTTGGTATCTCTAAATTTAAATTCAATGCTGTTTGCGCTACAATCTCCACATACTTCTTTATTATTGTCGTACATTGGCTGCCTAGTTAAAAAAGATCTTTGCATTCTGTTGAAGGTGGAAGAAGTCTAAGCTTGATGCTGGTCCTCACTCCTATCAGTATTTGCTCTTCAAGTTCTCCTCTGATGTGACTGCTGCCAAAACATCCTTCTACAAATAAAAACTGGAAGTACCCACACATCTTATCATTCCTCTTCAACACACCACCACCAGCTTATCCCCCTTCTCAATCATTCTCTCTAAATACTGAAGTCTGCTGAAGACAGAAGGTTGTTACATTCCCCATAAACTTCCTTATCTTTACCTTTACTGTCTACTGGCCACCTGTCTAAGACAATCTACTCTCAAAACTGTGAGAATCCGCCTCTGACCCCCTGAAACCTTCATACAAATTTTTCATCACTCCTTAACCCACCTTCTCCTCCTCTTCTTCTTCCTCGTCAATTATTCTCCATAACTGCTGAAGGCTTTGCCATCTTCTTTGATAAACACAATCTATCATTCTTTCTCATCTGCCACTATTCCCTGCAGATACACAACATCTCAACACTCAAATCTGTTTTTCTAATTTTTCTCCACATATCCAAAAGTAATTCATCATCGTCTCTCATCCAGCAAACCTACCACATATCCACTGGATTCCATTCCATCACCAGTGTTCCAAAAGATGCTCAGCATCCACATTTCATTACTTCCATCATGGAGAACTCTTTAATGCCTAGTCATGTTTCTTCTGTTTAAGACTGGTTAACAGGATAAACAGGAGTGCATTGGCTAGCACAGCTGCCTCACAGCTCAGAGATTTCTGGCTCATTCTGACCCTGGGCTCTGATTGTTTGGAGTTTGTATGTCCTCTCCAGGTTCTATTGTTTCCTCCCAAATTTCAAAGACATATATGTTAGCTTAATTGGTGTTTAACTTATGCATGATTGCGTGAGTGTATGTGCTCATGGACTGGCACCCTGTCTAAGCTTATTCCAAGACAATTAAATAAGACAATAAATACATAAATACATTAATGGTCATTCCAGTATTTAAGGAGTTAGCATACAATATCTGAAACAATATCTAACAACTATAACTCTATATCACGCTCTGTGTCTTCTTAAAAATATTTGAAAATGTTGCCTATACTTAGTTGCCCACCTTTCTCATATTAAATTAATTATAGCAAGTGTTCTCAATATTTTGCAACTCTGCTGGACTGAGGAAGTCCTTGATGTCAAGATGAAGCATGGAAAGTTAAAAACCAAGGTCTGGCTCAACACTAAGCCTCTTGTTGTATTTGCTTTTGAGTGCCACCAACATGAGAAATCCAGTATCACAGAGATATGTTTCTTAATTATGTTAATCTAAATATAAACAGGTTTTGTGGTCTGAAGAGACTAAGATTGGTGTTTTGGACTGAACTACAAGTGCATTGTTTGGTGAAATCCAAAAAAATAACATATCCCAAATACACTATACCTACTGAGAAGCATTTTTTTTTCATCACTCTTTTTTATTCCAGTTAAAGAAAACACATGGTGTACACCCAAATTATTAATGGAAACTGACAAAGCTAGGCAAGTAAGACAAAATAAACTATAGGTATTTTAAAAAGCTTTAATTATTTTATATTGTCACCATCAAATATTGGGCCAATAATTACACTGAACAGTAAAATGAAAACTGCTATTTACTGTTCTGCACTATGGTGCTAGTGAACATCTATTGAGATGGTTTGAACTCCCGCATATTAACTAGAATCACAAAATTATGCTGAATAAAGCTTGAGAACTATTTGGCTTTGAATTGTATTAACTGAATGCCATTTTGTGCTTTGTAATTAATTTTCTTAAGAATGACATAATTACAGAAATGGTGGTAGTTAATTTAGATTTTTCATTCAGTCATAAAAAATGTCAATTCTATGGCTGTTTGATTGCATTGGTTTCCATTAACCTTTCAGCCGCTTTATTATATTTCAATCTGGCCTGATGGTAAATTTGTGAACCTCAGTCCAAAGCAGCTGCAAAAAGACCATAGACAGGCTGTGTGGAGCATAATTACTAATTCTTTTCCAAAACTCTGCACTAATTTTATGGGGTTTCAGAGGTGGAATAACCAGTTATGCTGAAAAATATTCACTCTCCCATCTTAACGTACAAATGTTGCATGTTTTTATTTAAATGTTTTAATGTATTATGTTAAATATGTTTATTTTCCGAATGAAGATGGGTTTCCCTTCTGAGTCTGGTTCCTCTTAAGGTTTCTTTCTCTTAATCTCAGGGAGTTTTTTTCTTTCCACTGTCACCATTTGGCTTTCTAACTGAATAAAATTTAATTAAATTAATTGAATCAAATGTAGAGTGAATGTAGAATAAATGTATAATAAGGCAGGGTGGGGGTAGGGGCAATTCTGCATTTTTTCTGGTCTGGATCTTAACTGTTCAAAACTAATTTGTGACAATGTCTATGTGACAATGTAAAGCTGCTTTATGGCATTTGTCAAAAATGCTATATGAATAAAATTGAATTGAATTGAATGCCAGGGGCAAGTTGTTTGAAAGAACTACCCAGTGGATGTTTTCACGTGGTACTTCAAAGCAAACTTAAATAAATGATGTTTTTTTTTCTTTAACTTCTTGTTAAAGGTTATTTTATTAGACTTACTGAAGTTGAGAGGATGGGTTTGTCTTCATTTAATGTTTTACATTCATTAGATTAAATTAAAACCAATAGTAGCATCCATGCAAACTTGTCTTTACTTAAATGTCCTCCTCTTAATGCAGTTTTTAACCATAACTCAAGACAGTATGAACATCAGAGCCACATGGCCATTTTTTTCTGTATATATTTATTGTATTAAACTGTCTGCAACAATATACGGTCATTTTAAGATCTTGGTGAAAGGACTATTTAGGAAAATGCCAATATTAGTCCATTATTGAGCACTGGAACTTTGTTTTTGATTACTTTTAAATGTAATGTGGCTGCTTTTGCCCATTAATCCTGAATGATGCTGAATTCCTATGTTCCCAGTCTGTAGTTTCACAGATGTAATATTTATAAGACCGTTTAGGATGTCAAACTAATATAATTTTAGGTTTTTATATTAGGCATATTCATGCCATTCACACAACATACAGTATGTGTTATGATATGAGTGTAAAAAAAAAATCCACTTCAACCTTTATGTAGGGTGACACAGTGGCTCAGTGGGTAGCACTGGCACATCACAGCAAGATAGTTCTGGGTTCGATCCCAGGGTGGAGCAGTCTGGGACATTCTTGTACAGAGTTTGCGCATGACCACTCTACTTTTGCAAACTGCTTCAGGTCTCTCATATTTGAAGCGTCCCTTCTCCCAAAAGCAATTTTAAGATCGCTTCACAGCTTTTTTATGTCTTTGTCAGCAGCAGGATCCAGCCATATCGTTTCATTTCATTAAAATGTCGACGGGTAATTTGTGCTGAAACTGGTACATCCTGAGTCTGCAGGACAGCTTACATTTTTTAGAACTTGACTGGGGCTCCTGATCCACCATCTGGACTATCCTGCGTTGCAAACTTTCATAAATTTTTCTTTTCCGTTTACGTCCAGAGGGATTATCTGCAGTGCTATGGGTCGTAAACTTGATCATGATGCACACTGTGGACAGTGAAACATCAAAATCTCTGAAGATGGACTTGTAAACACACACTAACATCTGGTAATCAATAAAAGGACGCTGATATGCACCTTTAGAACATAATGAAAGTATTTTTATAATACAGCTTCGCAAACTTAATTATCCTGATGTACTCCATAGAGAAAATAAGTGAAGTTAATGACTGAACCCATCATTCTAATGCTTCAATTATTTGTGTTATATATAAATGTGTCTCTAAAATGTAAATGTAAATATATTTTTATCAATAAAATGTTATCTAAAAATCCCCTTTTTGTGAACAGTATATAGTTCCCAAATACCTTGTCTCCCTTTGTTACACTGACTTCCCAAACTGATAATAAACACTCTACAGTGTGCCCAGCTACTGTATATGAATAACTTCTGAACCTGATCCACCCTTCATAACACAGTGTTATTAATGGCTTACTGCTTCATGGAAGACAAACAGTGATTCTGAAAAGATAAGAAGGATGAGTGTCAAGAAGTTACTAAACCTCTGCCCGAGAAGTCAGAACTTATGAACCTCTAGCTGTTATTGCAACTTTAAGCCAAATAAATCTCACTTGTTCATGCTTGAATATATGCTCCCTTCATTCTTTGTTATGTACAATATTGAATCTGAGGACTGCTGCTGAAAACAATTGATTGTGTTGTTTCTTAACCTTAATTCTTTTGTATTGCTGCAGTCGCCTGAATGAAAAGCTGATTCCTTTGAAAAACCATTCAGCCTTTAGCTATAATAAAGCAGAAGAGCCACCCAGTAGCTGTGGGAATTTTCCATGGTCACATTTAGTGTGGAAATAAATTTCACCATCATTACATCATTGCTTATTTATTCTCAATTTTGCCTATACGCCATAGTAATTGTATTAAGGTTAATTGGAAAACAGTGTTATGGAGGGACAAATACAAATTTTTAATGTTTTAATCCAACTGTCCAAGAGATGTTATTATTATCATAATCATTAAGCCTTTTCTAAAACAAAAAGCATCTGATGGTGGCCTAAAACTTTTGCACAGTACTATATATATTAGCTTATATACTGTGTGCCACAACATCTTGCAGGCAGCCTTATACAGAGCAACATGCACATGATACAACCTTACTATTACTCATGGGCCACACAGGCAGATGTGGGATTAAACCCTGAACTTTCTGGCCCAAAGTCCAAAACTTTAACCTCTATGTTACCACAGTCTTTTTTTAGGCTTTTTCTACCTTCAGTGTCATGTAAAGACCTTCCATTACAAGAAGGAATATAGGAATATATTTTTAGTAAGAGGTGGATGCAGAATATTCATTCATTCATTCGCTAATTTATTCATCTTATACTCTTAAGCCTCAGTACATCAGTCAGTGTAACTGTAGTCATAAATATGACTAATTATTCGATTATCTTAGTATGCAAAATAATTAGTTATTTTGTACAATGTATTAGGAAACGTAACTACCTACCTTAGCTCCACTGGAGAAATACAAGCATCATATACTATTTAAAGCAATGATAAAAAACATATTTATTTATTTATATAGTTATGTTTTTACAGATATGATCAACCTAATTTAATGAAAACATGTACAGTACAAGTACCAAATCTGCTGTTGGCATTCAGAAGAAAGGCTGTGAAGCATATATTAAAAAATTAATTTCATGCTTTGTGCTTACTGCATGTTTGAGTGAATGTCCTTTCTCCGAACCACTCATATGAATACATTTTAGATGTGCAGATGCAGTCAAAAAATTGGATTTTACCACTGTAAGGTAACAGTATGTTTCATCTGAAAGGAAAAATACATTTCTAACCAACTTTTTTGTATGTGCAGCAACCCCCCAAACACCCCCTGCCACAATTTCTGATTTATAGCTCGGACCAACCCACAAACTGGAGTTATGTACTTATGACCTCTGAAACAGCAGTCACTCAACTCTTTTCCACATTTTTTTCTGTTTTTAGTTATTTCTTCTTTTATCTTAAATTTGCCCCAAAGGATACATGTTCAAGAGGAATCTCCTGCTTCCCTTTGGGGGATCTACATATTATCTTAGCTAGAGTAAATATGCATCACTGTCTAACTATGTGTTAATATGGAATTGTTGGTATGTCATAATTAGCAATAAAATAAAATATTGGAACAGCTCTGGTGGTTTAGGAAGGTATAGTAATATGCTGGAAATGGCAGTTTTAGGTACTGTGTTTGAAACCTTAGTAGGAATTCCAGTGTGATGTTGCACTGTGCCCAGTGGATTTGTCTATTGCAGATTAGGCTCTAGACCCATATATATATGCGATTGATGTGGTGGTGGTGTTACTGTATGTTGTGCTGTTATGAATAGATCAGACTCAGCGGTATGTGACTAGGAAGAGTCCACCAACCAAAAATATCCATCCAGCAACAGATGAGCTACTGCCTCTGACTTTACATCTACAAGGTGGTCCAACCTGGTTGGTGTGACACCACTGTGACTACAGTGGACAGTGAGTGGGCACAGTGTGTTCTGCTGCTGTGTCTGATCCACTTGGACCAGAGCAATGCACACTAATATGAGTGTGATCCACCACACAAATAATACAATGATCTAAATTGGTGTTCTGGCTGACCATTTAGTGATGAACCAATGTGAAAACTGTATTCAAAAATATACAGTGGACTGGTAGGTAAAACCACCACCTTACAGCAAGAAGGTCCCAGGTTCAATCCCAGGATGGAGTGGTCTGGGTCCTTTCTGTGTGGAGTCTGCATGTCCTCCCTGTGTCTGCATCTGTTTACTTTAGGTACTCCTGTTTTATCCCACAGTCTAAATACATGTGTGTTAAGTAAATTATTGTAAATTGCTATTTACTTGAGTGCGTATATGTAGCTACGATGTAACCTTGTGTATCAATATAATCGTATGTGTGTCACTGAAATAACCACTGATGCTTATAGCGATGTTAAACAAAAAGCAAAAATAGCCATTTACTTTAACACGAAACAAAACAATAGACAAGTGTCATTCTTCGATTAGAAAGTGTAATTTGAGGAACAAGCTGAATTTAGTTTTATGTCACTACAGCAAATGTGTGTGTTTTAAAATTAAATGTAATCATGATTAGTAGCTGGGAGCAGTGGAACAATGGCACAAGTGGTTTGCGTTGACCCTGCACTGCTCCACAGTGCCCACTCCAATCTTGACCTTGGACTCCACCAGTGCGGATTTTTCGCCGTTTTCTCTGGGTACTTTAGTTTCCTCCCACATTCCAAAGACTTGCATTACATTAATTGATTTCTAAATTCCCGCAGTGCAAGTGTGCTTGGCGAGTGCAGATGTAACCTTGCTCCAGTCTCCCAATATATCTTCTGAATATGACTAAAAGTAAAATAAAACAATCATTGTTAGCTTTAAGACTTCATATAGAAAGGTGTGTCTTTCCAAATCATGTCCAGTGACTGAATTTGCCACAGGTGGACTTTGTTCAGTGTGTAGAAACAGCTCCAAGATGACAAAGAGAATCGGAAAGGCCCCAGAGATAAATGTATCATATCATACAAGGGTGTAGACTAATACATACGTTATCAATTATCAGTGTGTGTGTGTGTGTGTGTGTGTGTGTGTGAGTGTGTATGTGTTTTTCTCAATTGAAAAACACCAGATACCACCATATATGGAGTAAATTTCAATTCATCGTCTAATATTGTTAGCAAACACAGGGTACATAGCAACTGTTTTTACACATCTTTACATTAGATTCATCTTAGTTCTACACACAGATGAACTAAGATCAAAGCCACTGGTAGAAAGCACTAGACATATTGCTCTTACTATAACTTATGCCAAACTAAAATGTTCCTGGTACCTCCTGTAAACTAAGTGTAGTATCATGAACTAGTATTTGTGTATAGTTGTAATTAGCAGCAGACAGAATTAGTGGGTCACAGTTACAAGCAATTCTATCTGTTCAGGTTAGGGCTAATGACTGGGTTCATTTATGTGTGTTGCTTCTTGGGTTTAGATGTATATGGAATCCAAGGAACTCACCTTTAAAATTCCTACAAAGTTTTTTTTAAAGGTTGATGAAATCCAGTTAAATCTTTCTGACTTGTTTGATTTCTCAGAGGTTTTACGTGAGTTGGTAAACCAGAAATAGGCTCATGCTTAAAATATGTAATGTTTGTCTATTAGAAGGACAGATATGCCCCATTAAGAGCTGAAGTAGTAGCTGTTTTCTGTGCCAATGCACAGAACGTTTTTGGGAATGACTGGTTCCTACTGATGGGTAGACTTTTCAGTTTAAAATTGCATTTTAACCAGATGACTGCACATTTCATGCAAACAAAATATTATTGTGAGTTTGTGTGCCAATGTCCATATTAACTCATGTTCTATTTATGATTTTATTTATAGACCATTGTCCATTAATGAGGTAGTATAGTTTAACTCTTACATACTGTAAAACTGCTCAAGGAGGGTATTTCTAAGGCCTAACTTATAACTTTTACGTAGTTTGTCCTTTCCACTGTCACCCTTGATTATAGAAAACATCAAAGGTGCTTTGAGACAATACTCCATTGCAAGAAGCAGTTTAAAAATATGACTTTGACTTTGGTTCGAAGTTTGTGAACAGGCTTCATGACCAGTTTTATTGCACCTGTCTTGGAAATCACAAATTTTGAGAAGTCTTTCATCTTGGAATTAATTCTTATGAATTAGCACAGAGTAGGTGCAAACTGTCACATTAAGCATATACAGTAAGTACTCAACAGTGGCAGCTGTGCAGAACCGGGATTTAATATCACAACCTTTATATTAGAAAATCATAACCTTATGAAATGATGCTTATAATGCCTCAACATTATCCCTAGATAAGTCAAAATAGCTTTTCAAATGTTCAATGTTTTCAAGGTTAAGAGTGATCTTTGTCTAATTTTACCACAATCGTAACAATTAAAGTTACCACTCTTTAGCGAACAGTAACTGCTAACTTTCTGGGTTCTCCTTCAAGAGAACCTTCGTTTAGTTTGTTGCTGGTGAGAACACATTTTTTACAATGGTCCACTAAATACTACACCAATTACAGGAAATGTGAGCTTATGGGTAAGGTGAAGTAAAGGTGAGTGCTGCTGGAAGGAAATTCCCAGCTCAGTTGCAGTCAAAGTCAGAGAAAGGTTAATGCTGGCTTGAAATATGACTACTGCATTAAACAGCAGTATGAAAAGACCTGCATTTAAATATTGCATATAAAATAGATAATTAAATGTTCAATATGAAAGACGATTCCCGTTCCAGCAAATCAGTTACTGTGCTGTATTAAAGAGAAAGGTTTAGTCCAAACCACATTAGAGTATGTGTTGCCATCTTGAAAGGTGATAGTTCTGGTGGTACTTCAGCATGTGCCTCACAGCAAGATGGTCCTGAGTTCAATCCCAGGGTGGAGCTGTCTGGGGTCCAATCTGTGTGGATTCTACATGTCCTCCCTGTGTCTGTTTGGGTTTACTCCAGTTTCCTCCCACAGTTCAAAGACATGCATGTTAGGTTAATGTATTACTCTAAATTGGCATTAACTTATCTATGTATATATGACAAGTCTTGAGATGAAAATGTGTATGGATATAGCCTTGTGTGTGTGGCTAAGATGGCCACTAATGGCGACGTTAAAGAAGCCAAATTAACAAACAATCAGGCATGTGCAGTACTGTGCAAAAGTCTTAAGCCACAATTAGATTAGACATTCTATTATTTTAGCAATGGCATGATGTCCACACATATATTTTTCGTGCACAGTATACAAATTTGTGTACTTAAAATATATACTGGTGCTATGTGAAATGTAATCTGCAGAAAAAGACCTAGATGATATTTGAACTTTTTATGTACTCTGAAAAGACTTTATGTGCACTTTCCACTCATTTACTGTTGGCAAGTACTTCTTCTCTGGTTGCACAAATTCTAGTTTTCTGAAATACCACAAGTGACAAGGTTTCTGAAAAGTATTAGTGCAGCAGAATCCAACAAAGCCTAATTAGAGAAGTCTGACGATCCCTGAGCAATGATTCTAATTGATCTGATATACTAAGTGATATGCTGAAGTTAGATGTTGAATGTTTATTGTTATGGAGTGCCCAAATCTCAGGGTTCATTTGAGAAGTAATTGAAAATAGCAGATGGCTGAATCAAGACCCTGCCTCATGAAACAAAACCCTCAGCACTGGAACAATAAGGATTTGGAGATTATTATTCCATTGCACACTGTTGAGTCTCGGATAGGCCCCAACTGACTTAAGATGTGACATCTTTGAATAGGAAAGACTAGAAAGGGAATAGAAAGAGAAAAATAAATGCATTGATCAGTGTTGTCTGGATGGAGTCCAAATTGCATTATTAAAATGGATTCTAATATAATTTAATTTCTCTCTGATGAATCTGATGGGTAGACTTGGTTGTAGTTTATGAACCATTATATAACTATCCAAAAACTTTTGACAAATAAATATCAGAGTAGGGAGTGCTATCTAAAATTAAAGCACAGTGGGGCTGCATGACTGGAAAGTAGATGTTTGTTTTCCATCTGTGAAACTCCTCAGACTACTTTGTTTTGACAGATGTTTTGGAGAATCATGTGGCCTCTGTCCCTTAGTCCTGAGTGCAGATCCCACCAAATGCAAAAGGTCAGTAAACAGTGTGCACTAGAATAATAAAATAAGTAAAAAATAAACTTTTATAAAAGTAAACCTAGCATATAATAATTAATAACATTATCCTGACAATCCACTGGATTTTATAAGCAGTAATATTAACATATTTTTGTGATGATCTTGTGTTGTTAGAAGGCATATTAATACTATTAATACTCGATAAATTCGATAAATTAATTTCTCTGTAGCTCACAGGTAAAATAAAATGGGTGTCACAATAAATTACGGTAAACACGTTAATAATATAACTAGAGTAACTTTCTTTCATTTACGCAATGTCTTTAAATTAAGAAACATACAAAAATGATATATAAACATTATTAAATTGTATTTACACATTTATAACTTCTCGTTTAGTTTATTGTAATGCTCTGCTAGCTGAATGTTGAAGTGGATCTATAAAAAGTACAGTTCAATAAAAATGCAGCTCGAGCCTTAATTAGGACTAAAAAGTTTGATCATATTAGTCCTGTTTTATCGTCTCTATACTGGCTACCAATTAAATTCTACATTAATTACAAAACACATTTACTTACTTACTTATATAAAACACGTCATGGTCTGGCTCCAAAGTATCTTATTGATGGAACTTATTGAGCACTGGAACCCAACATGGCAGGTGGAAGTTTCTTACATACTGTAGTTGGAATAGTCTCAGTGTTTAAGTCTAGATTAAAAATGTTAATTAACTTAAACTTCGGATAAGTCTTTGTACAAGTTAACTACACTTTCTGTTGTTTAACTCCGAGGTTCACCTGAGATCAAATGCAGCAAGTCGAGACAGCCATGCCAACAACGCAAGATGTGACGGAAATTTCAAGATCCCCATACAGACAATATCAAAGACTGGACTGAATAATGAAGAACTCCACTTATATATATTTGCACTACCAAGCCACCCAAAGAGAACAGGTCCCTGTTGAGTCTAAGTCCTCCCAAGGTTTCTCCATGTATTTCTGATTTTAAGGGAGTTTGTCCTTTCCACCATCTTCTTCAACAGGGGTTTTTGGTCTGTTCCTTTTGAACTCTGTAAAGCTGCTTTGAGACAATGTCTATTGTAAAACGTTTCACGTAAATACATTTGACTTGAATTGAATTGAGAACTGTGTTATACTGTATAATGTTATTATACTTTAATGAATATAAATATTAGAAAGCCCGAGAAAAAGTGTTTAAATTAAAGGTCTATTGACACATACTCTAATGCATACTCTATAAATTCTTATAATGGTCTGATCTCATTCATGTAAAATTTAAACAGCACTACTATTCTGGAAAAAAATATATATTCTTTTAGAACATTTTCAAAACAGGGTTGCAGAATCTGGGTAAGAGAACTTTTTAGAGGAAAGGAAACTACTATCTCTGTCAGGCAATATACCAAAGCACAAATTTGCTCTTATTATTTGAGATTAGTATACTGTGAAGTTTTCATCACAGATTCCACAGAGAAGAAATGGATATTCTGTTCAAACCCCACATTCTGTAGAGTTTCATACAAAACATGCTTTGCAAAATCCTTTTGCTTTAAGAACTGACAAGTGCTGTGAAAAAAAAGTAGAAAAGTGGTACTGTATTATAAGAAGCCTTATTAAGGACAAGCAGACATCAGCAAAACACACTTCCGCTGTGGCGGCAAATATCATTAGCTAGAGAGCATTTGATGTAAAAAAGGGACATAATGAAGATGAAACACTACATGAGATGTAAATTTTAGCACAGCAGCACTCTTCGAGTGACGGATGCCAGCACTAGACTGGCATCCAAGCAACCATTTTGGACATAGTCCATCAAGACTGATTCTTCTATAGGTCTGGACAGCTTGTTCATTCGTCCACCTAAATCAAACACATATTGTCAAGGGGGAACTTTATTTCCATCTCAAAAGCATATTATTGTCTTTAGCAGCAAAGCGATGAAACTGTGCATCTATGAGGGACCATTATGAGCTGGTACAGTAGAAACATAATAAATATTTTGTCCATAAATAGAAAAAGATGACCAATATTGCCTGCGGGTTTCTACAAATGAAGCAGGACTCGGCAGGCATGTAGCTGTCATCCCAGCCTGACGTTTGGTTTAATTAGGAAAAAATCTATTCAGGAGAAGAAACAACATCCAGTAGCATTTTATTATGGAAATGAGGCGGTGATGCTTTATGTTTTATGCAATAATCTATGATTCACGGTCTGCTGCATCTATGCATTATTAAAGTCTGTATTAGGAATGGTGGCATATAAACTAAATGAAAGTGATTATAATATTAGAGTGAAAGGATGCGTTGGCAAAAACTGAACGATTGAAAGAAGGCTCTAGTAACCTGTTAGGGTGTCTAACCTGGATACCGGATGAGACGTGGTGGGTCATGGAGGAAAACCGGCTCTTTTAAGGGATTTGGTCACAGCAGCCGTTCCTGTAGATCCCACATCTTGTTGGTTGCCAAAGCTTGTCACATTCCTAGGAACTTTTTGCCTTGTGAGGGTCAACTTTTCCCTTATGAAAAATTCCAGTTGGAAGTCCTGCCATGAGAGCCAATGCATTCCTGAGTTGTTAGTGTCTCTTTTACCCTTGATGGCGGCTGGCTGTCGATGACAAGACCCATAAAAGTAATCATGTATTTTTGCTACATGTCTGGAAATGGTCTGTGCAGGGACAGGGGTGTGAACAGTGGACATTCCTTCATTGCCATTGTAACCTGAACGTAAGGTCCCTAAGCAGTTAGCAACAACACAATTTGAGATGCTGTGTATCCAGGTAAGGGCAGGCTGATGTATATCCTGCATTTTTACTTATCTGAAACGCATGGTGAGGGTTTATTTCACTGTGTGGAAATTCATATATATTATCAGTATCCAGGCAGATTGTCTTTCCTGTGAGGTTACTTAGTGATTGACCCATTGTAGGGACTTGCTTAAAGTGGTTATAATTCTGCACCAATGCTGAAGTTTAGGAAAGAAACTTCAGATACAGAATTATGGGACCACTAAGGCCTATATAAAAGCATTAAAAAGCATTATGCCATGGGACCATTAATATTAATTTAACCTCCTGCAGAGCCAAGTTTATACTCATTAAACTTATAACAGTAGTTATTTTAAATTTTACATATAGCAGAGTAATCATTCAGGGCTGAAATTGACACTTGAGCCAAAATATTAATTCATCTTCATGGTTTTATTTTTATTATTTAGGTTCCATTTAAGAACATCTAACACAGGTAAAAAAGACCAAACAAGACTGGAAAATTATCCATGCTGTACAATGGGTCAATTACTAGGTAACCTCACAGGAAATATGATTTGCCTAGATTCTGATAATATAGTGTATATGTATTTACACACAGTGAAAGAAACCCTCACTATGCGTTTCAGATCAGTAAAAAATGCCGGATATACAACAGCCTGGCCTTAGCTGAAATACATGGCATATCAAATTGTGTTGTCGCTAACTACTTAGGAGCCTTACGTTCTGGTTATAATGGCAATGAATATATGTCTGTAAAGAGACATGGGAAGCAAACAAAAAAAAAGACTTCACTGACATTTTATCTGCAGTTCAACAGTCTTAGTTGTTTTGACACAGTTGTTTTGATTGAAAGTGAATTTTCGAAAGTACTTTTAAATCCTAATTTTCTGTTGAGGGGGCGTGGTTGCATATGTAAACAATAATGGAGGACAACTGCAAATGATTGCATGTACATGGTTGGTAGACTATTACTTATAAATTTGAATTGGTGTGTTGGACTGTGTTTGAAGAATAATTTACACTAATATAGTTATTATATTATACTAATATAGATAGTGTAACTTATATTTCTAAGATAGAATGGGCCTGCCATGGCCTGCTAGGGGGCCTTTTCGCAGTAAGATGTTTTTTTTAACCTAATTGTTCCTGTTGCACATCTGCCCCTAGACTTAGCTCAGTTCATTCTTACATGTCAAGTCAAGTCAAGTCAAATTTATTTCTATAGCGCTTTTTACAATACAGAATTGTCACAAAGCAGCTTTACA
>JAVSBV010155886.1:0-14918 GCA_033117975.1 Parotocinclus spilosoma
TATTTATGCATGCATTTTAAAAGTAACAAACCCACCTGGCATAAAGCATTTCTACTAATGTTCAGCCAACTAAGCCTATTACAAATAATCCTTGACATACTTAGTATATCATGGAGGGAGTCATGCAGTACTGCATTTATCATACACAATATAATGCATAGTTGTGTGATTATTCTGCTCTCCAATAGGTCTGTCGTAGCTGTTTTTGTAAAGAGTTGGTTTGAGTAACTGTTGCAGTTGCAGTGGTAGTAGCATAGGTGGACTGTTATGCATTTTGTTGTTCTTTCACTCAGTAGTTACTAACATTTTATAACCAATTCACAAAATAAGTCAGACATTGTTTTGTTGTGTATATGTATAAAATCTTTATATCTAGGTTACAAAGACATTGATGTGTGTGACAGAAAGTGATGCTAATGTGATGTCTGGGTACATAAATGGCACACATTACACATTAGCTAAGTAACTAAACACAACATATTTTCAATAATCCATGTGGATAATTATTTAAAATATACCTTTTTTAATCTAAAAAGTTAAATCAACATTTTTATTCATAAATGGCATAACAATATAATTAAAAAGAGTTATTAAAATAAAATAAATGCATTTTAAAATGTATTAGTATATGGCATTACTCTTTAGAGCTGGCACGGACTCCACAAGTTTAATGATTCGTCTTGTAATATCATTATTTCACAACATTCCAAAGATAGACCAAATGTTTGGTTTTCACTGTCTCCAAATGCCCCATAAATGCTTGATGGGATTTGGCTCAGGGGGACATACCAAATACTAATAATTGTAAAGGTTGGTGTATGCAGATCTAGCTCTCCCCTCAAATTGTTATACTGATTACACAATTTCTTATGAAAGACATTTTACAAAAATTCATTCATTCATTAATGTTCTTATCTGCGTAATCCTTGGTTAGGGTCGCGGGAAAGCCAGTACCTAGCCAGCGACACATGGTGAAAGGCAGGAACAATCATAGACAGGATGCCAATCCACATTCACACACACAAACACACACACACAAACACACACACACAAGTATTTCCACTGGCAGTGTAGTGTATTATCACTAAAGACGATATGGCTCCATTTTGTAGCAGTGCAGGTTTCTTGTTCACAGAACCACAGTAAATGAAGGCGACAATGGCTGGCTATCAATTTCAGGACATACAGTGTGTGTCATGACTACAAAATGCCACCTGTGTGTGGATGATGGCCAGTGACACTGTGGTAGCTGCTAATGCTTGTTCGCAGATCAAACAATTCTTTCTATATATATATGTAACAATAAGTTGTGTGTTCTCAACCATCATATCAGATCAAATTATCCTTAGTCCTACTCAGCAAGGTACTGTTGGTACAAACTGTGTGCATTAAGGTATGGTGACTGAATCTGGATACTTAAACTGGGTGGAGGAATGGTGGTTGAGGAACTTTTTCAACACAAATACTCATTTGGCTGTCCTTCCATCTTAGAGATGGACTCTATGCTAGACCTAGCTGATAGCAATCTATTGGACTCTGCTAGACTTGGTCTGTTGAGATAGTCCCCCTCCAGGCCTTTGGGCTTGGTGCTGGGGGACATAGTCTCAAATGTTACATAGGAATCTGAAATGTCTTTGGATTTCTTGGTAAGAAATTTCTGGATTTTCCTCTTAAGTGCTCCACAGCAAACAATCACAGTCAGAGGCACAGCTATTACACAGGCGACCGTGATCACCACTACATTAATGAGCTTTTGGGTTCCATTAGCACTCGCTGCTGCATCTGTCGAGAAAATTACACATTGCTCTTTTTTAGGGATCAGGCCTTTTACGCACACACAAGCAATGTATTTAGTTTTTGGAACCAATCCCTCAATGAGGATTCGGTTGTTGCCGGGACTGACATTAATTCTTCGCATGTCCCTCTCTCCAAATACAGCATAGAGAACACTGAAGGCAGTCGTGTTTTTCGCCTTTGGTGCTCTCCAGATCAGGCACACGGTATAGTCTGTATCTCCTATGAATTTAACCGAACGCACAATTCTGTCAGGGTCTTGCTGCAGAGAAGATGTGTTGGCTGTGAGTTTGCTTAGATTGGTCTCTAGGGGTCCATCAGGACTTGTTGGTTGTGTCTTTGTCTCACTGTCTGCAACACTGTCACTCTGCATGTCAGAATTAGGATCAATGTAATCTGTAGGGCTTATATACACAGAGACAGTGGTGGGTCTTGGGGAAATATACTTGGCAATCAGCTTTTCCTGATATGCTGCCTTCTCAACAGAGTTTGACATTTTTCCTTTCAATTTTTTTACTCTTCCAGTTTGATTCTCAACCTTTGGAGACTTGGATATAAATAATGATATCACAGCTTCTGCACTTCCAGCATAGTTTGTTGATTTGCAGATGTATTTCCCAGCATCAGGAAATGAGACAGAGGGAATAGTTAGAATAGACCAAACGATTCCATCTTTAGAGTCTTCTTGCTGAACTGCAAAATAACAGAAAATCTCAAGTGAACAAAGGCTTTGCACAATTTTAATACAATTTATTAAATAATCTCTTTTCACTACAATGGTGTGCTTCACAGCCAGCACTTTGTGTAATTATGTTATTCAGAGGCACAGGATAATGTGTCTTATCTAGTCACCATTGTACTCACTCACCTGTCCCATTCAATTCATTTTCATCTGCCCTTCGCCATGTCAGTTCAGGCACAGGTACACCAACAGCACCACACCGTAGTACTACATTGTTTCCAACTGTGCTCCTAATGCGTGCAACTGCCGTATGAACCCTGGGCTCTTGGCATTTTCTCAGCTCAGCATCACTAAACAAAACCCCAGACAGACTCTCTGGATCAGCACACCTAAGTCTGGTGTCAATGAAGGCCATAGAAAGTGATTGGGCCTTCTGAAGCTGGACCAGGTCATACAGTCGACAATCACAAACCCAAGGATTGTCATGGAGTCCTGGAGCAAGAAGAAAATAAAAGCATTTCATGAGATGTTTTAATCAGACAAATGTAAATTATTATGAAGAATGAAATTACTGCTCAATGCTGCTGCTGTTGTAATACATTCCTCATAAAAAAAAATTGGAGGTATTTTAAAATGAATATTAAGAACCACTGGACAATCTAATTGTGTCTATGCCCCATCATTGTCAGTGAGTTTTGGCAGTTTTGGGTGACCATACACCCTACTGACCAGTCAATCACTCTCTCTCAGTTTGACATGCTTCTGTTCACCCCCATGGATATGCCACTTACAATCACAATAACTGACTTTGCATTTCATTTGTGTAATCCCACAGTTTTCTTTGACTTTTAGTTTGTTTTCTCATTAAATTGTTTAATGAAATAAAAATCAAATGCTTCTTTATTAGTTGTTTCATATTCATTTTGAAATATCCCCTAATTTTTGTAGTTGATGTTACTCACCAAGAATCATTTTGGAACCCCCTGCTGTTTGGAAAGGTTTTACAGTCAACCAAGTAGAGAGAACTTCAGATGGCAGGGTTAGGAGGTTATTGCTGGAAAGGTCCAGATATGTTAACTGTTTTATATACATTGCTGAATCTGTGGGTATTGAAGTGAGCTGGTTATTGTGTAAGTCCAGAAGTCTAAGGCTAGACATGTCCTTTAAGCATTCCCAAGGAAAAGAAGGAAGAGAATTCCCATCAAGTCTGAGTTCCTCCAGACATTTAAGTCCACTGAAACTGTCCACATTAAGGGTAGACAATGAATTAAATGACATCCACAAAAACTCTAGGTTGGGAAGGTAGTTAAAGGCTTCACTAGGAATCCGCGTTATGGCAGTTTTTTCTATTCTAAGTTTGGATGTGTCGGTGGGAAAGCTGGCAGGAACCAGGGAAATCTCAGGATCATTACATATTACACTCCTGGAGAGAGAGGAAATAGGTTGTGCAATGTTAGTTGTAAACCATGTTATGAACTTGTGATTACAATAATTGCATGTGCCCTAATAATACACATCAAGTACGAGCATCAATGGACAAATTAAAATAATGAACAAGATTATATGAATAGTCAGAATTACGCTATTATATTATCTTTAAAAAAAAAAAACAGAACTTATACTAAGGTTAATCAGTGGATGTACTACATCTACTGTTCTTTACATTAAATAAATATATCTGTACAGGATTATTTCTCTCAAATGCACAATTATTGCTAACTTTTAAAAAATATTTTGGAGCACATTTACAGTAACTGTACATTATAGAATACTATTGAAAATAAATTGGCCACTCACCTTGCCCTGGATCCATCACTCAGGCTGTGATAGAAGCAGCTGCACTGAGAAGGACAAGAAGTAAGCGCGAGTTGTAATCCACCTGACACAAGCATCAGAACAAAAAGGACAGCCAGCATCATCTTTATACCCTGAACAATGGCTAAACCCTGCAAGTGAGTCAGATAAAAAAGCTTTCCTTTTACATCTATTCAAATAAATTTCAGAAACATGTCGTCTCTTTGCCTTTATGTCCCATAATGCTGTAAGAACTGAACTGTCTCCCATATAACAGGGATAGAGGAGGATTAGTGAGTTGCATATCCATGTGTGTCATGTCACATCTACGAGTCTGATAGGCTGAGCACAGACGTCATTGTGTACTGCAGGTCTAAAATACTTCCAAATTGGTCATAATCCAAAATGATTTTTACGTCCTGCTCTTAATCCATACTGTACCAGTTCCTACTCTCTACTTAGTCTTGAGCCAATATGCTAAGCTCCAGTCAGTAGAGCTGTGAGGCAACAGTGCTGAACACGGTGCCATTTGCCACCCCTTTTGTAGAAAACTAGTAGTTGATAATATAGCATTGGATATATATGTGGAAAATAGTCCCTGTGTTATTATGGGCAGTTTAAATGGAGCAAACATATGCTTAAACACAAATATTTTGTTGTCAGAATCCCCAAGAATCCCTGTAGCCTTTACAACCACACAAGAATTGAGGCCAAAATCATCAGTCACATTAAAAGGAACACCTGGTACTTACACACCGTGGGCATGCTATCAGGTTCACCTATAGGTGCAAGTTGTAGGTACACTGGTTATTTGTTATTGGAAATTATATTGGTGACCTCTAGCTATTGCATTCTGCTTTGCTATATGCTCGGAAAAAACAAATATAGCAATCATGTTACACTAAAAACATGCAAACATTTTTAATACGCTGAAAAACTGCATCATAGTGCAAGAGGACTGATAATCTTGTCTTCATATTATTAACAATTGTTGCCAACTGTGTGAATGGGCTATGGCATGCACCATCTTCCTAGAGAAAATGTAGGTTTAGCACCGTTTTGTCCTGGGGTGTTCTTAAATATCTTGCACAACCAGAGTAATTACTAAAATTGTGGCATTTCATCAAGACTGTGTTTGTACCTTTAAATAGTGTTTGCCAACATGTGGCCACTTTTATACATTCCCTGATAGTCAATCAATCATTTACTGCAGATAAACCGCCTGGAAGATAACAGTTATGACAGACTGAGAAGGGGCTCGCCCACATGTTGTAGAGGCCAATCAGGAAAGTGTAATAGTCTGGCTATAAGGACTGGACTGTTTTCATATCCCAGCACTAACAAGAAGGATCACACAAAGGATTGCAGTGTGACTGAAAGAGTGCATTGTTTGAACACGTACTAATTGGCCAATGCTTGAAGCTGCTATGTTCATTAAGACATTCTTTAAAGGATTGGTGCTTTATGACATAATGCTGCTCATGCCTTTTTCCCATGCAATAATCTTTTGCTTTGATCACTCTTCAGGCATAGGATATCGAGCTACGGGACTGTAAATGTAACCTCTTTGATTTCAGCACAATTATTACAGTTTCAGAAGCTTCGAAATGGTGCCATCTTATCCTGTGCCAGAGGGATTCTCTGAGTTCGATGTGTTTGCGCTCGGTTCCTGTCTGCTCACGGAGGGTAAAATATGTCTACGTTTATGAATATGACCAGTCCTTGTTTGGAGGCATTTGCTCAGTGGCATATAGTAGTCAAGTTAGTCATTTCATTGTTGTCTTCTGTATGTGAAGTTAGGCTTACAGTGAAATGTGTGTTGTGCGCTTTACGCTCGACGCTCTAAGAAATATATATATATATATTTTTTTATTTTTTATTTTTTTTCAGGTCTGCTTGGGTTCCTCCTCAATGCTCTCACCGTTGTTGCTTTCCTTACAATCCGAGATCTGCGGACTGCGAGTAATTTCCTTGTCTTCGCCTTGGCTTTGGCAGATATTGGAATTTGTTCTAATGCCACTGTTGCGGCATTTTCAAGCTTCCTGAGGTAAGTTCCTTCATTATGTCTCTATTAGACAACGATTTATATAATAACTGAATAGGCGTTCAGTAGTTTAAGTATCTCGCTGTTTCCATCCGCTGTTTCTGGTTCAGCATGTTCAGTTATGCGTTAAATTATTGTGTAGGTGCGTCGGATTCATTTACCTATGAGATTAGAAGCAGATGCTTGTCTTTGGTAGACACTGCTTACATAATCATTCATAAAAACAGTTACAATTGTGCTTTTTTAAGTATACATCTATTTTCAGCTTACATTAGGTATTGTTTGTTGGGAAAAAAATATAGATACTGGCCGTATGGATCTGAAGGATGCCAGACACATGGATTTCACGGGTTTCTGACTGCTTTATCCAGCATCCACTTCATTGCAGCAATTGCTTGGGACAGATACTCCCAGTACTGTAACAGTAAGGATCAGCACACTTGTTTTGAATGTGCAATATGCTATGTCCAGAGTTGTATCTTACGCATTTAAAAGTCAATTAAAGCTTGAATTGAAGTGATTATATGATTTTATGTGATAAGTGATGTTTATAATATAGTGTAAGAAGTCAGTTTTTGAAGCATTTCTTTAGGCTGCAGAATTAAACCTTTCCTCTCACAGAGAATTAGGAATGAAAAAGTCCAGTGCACGGCCCTGCTTCCCCTGACAAAACAGAAGACAGATTATGTTGCCTGACCAGTATATGGTTTATTGATTATAACCTATTAAACAATTATAAATGTATGATGTAATTACATTTACCTGTCACATATTTAGTACAAATTTCTAGCTCCCTCATATTTTATTTTTAGTGTTTAAAAATCAGCCAGTCTGTACATATACATTTTTCCCATCATATGAACCACAAAGATAGTAGTGACCTAAGATCTGGTATTTGGCAGCCTTTATCAGTTTTAACAATGAATGGAAATGGTTAGACACTATTCAGTGAATTCCATGTAGGGTTTGTACAGTAACACCCAGCATTATTGAGCAAAAAAAAAACTACTTTTTTGTTGGTTTGGGGAAGTCGCAATGACAGGTGCTGGTGACAATAATCTATATTATTATTAGATTAATTCGAATTTGCATTATGGCCAAATTTACATTGTCATTTAGAACTTTATACCATGCTGATAGTCTACTGTGATACCATAAAAAGGGACCAAATGTGAATGACTGTTGTCTTCTATTATTAAGGAGCAAAGATGCAATGGAGCCATGCCATCTCTATTGCCATCTTCATCTGGATCTTTACTGCATTCTGGTCAGCTCTGCCTTTGTTCGGCTGGGGACAGTATGACTATGAGCCACTGAGGACCTGCTGTACACTGGACATAAGCAAGGGAGACTGGTACATGGCTTTCTTGTAGACTACAGTTGAAATAATTGTATTCAGAATCCAAAATATTTTCCTGTGGCATTAAATAAGAGATCAATTTGGTACACAGTAGTTCAAAATAGATTTTTATATCATTTCAGTATAAGCCAAACAAAATATTGTTTAAAGTAACCATTCTGTTGTAAATATAAAATTACCTATGCTAGTTAGATGGCTCAGAATGCTTTGGATATATACAAAGGTATCACACAGGGTATCACACAAGGTACCTGGGTGGGTTAAATAGTAACATATATGAATGTTTATAGGATGTCTTATTATTGTCCTAAATAACAAATAGTGGTATGTTTTTTTAGAATACCAGGACAGGGACCAGGGAACAGTCAGAGCCATAGCAACCACAGTAAAGCCATAACTGTTTTTGTAAATGTGTTGTATACTCATGTGCTGTTTCTGCATTTGTTTGTTATTGACACCTGCAAGTATATCATATATAATATAACCTGTAGCACAGGCTTGCATTAATTTGAACCATACAATACAATATTTTATAATAGACATTTGTTCCACATGAGTTTGGTGGTTATTCATTTCTCCGTAAGAACATTAACATTTACCCAGCATCCAACTGAAGCATTTAGCATTGAAGTATTCTTCCCACTTCAGCTTTATTTTGCTCAGATGGAAATGCCACTGTCAGGTTATGTTGTGACTGCATATATCTTTAATTAATTCATTTATTTATTTATTTATTTATTTTCATATTTACTTAATTCATATCAGGGTTGTGTGAAGCCAGGGCCTAAACAGAAATACAGGGCACAAGGTGGGAACTATCTTGATATGCTGTCTCCCTCATTACAGGTCACATGTACACACACTCACATTAGGACAATTTAGAGACACCATTTGACCTAACACCTCTTTAGATTGTGAAAGAAACCCTTGCATACACCGGGTAAACATGGTAATGTCTCACAGCCAGGCCGCAAATCAAACCCATTATCTCTGGAACAGTAAGACAACAGCACTAATCAATGCACCACCATGCCATCCCTACATATAGCATCACAACCTAATTTTGTAATCTGACACCTGTTTTAGACTGACACCAATATATAATAATACCACAATGCCTTGTTTTTCTCATAGGAGCTATATTAGCTACGTGTTTCCAATGGCCATTTGTAACATGGGAGTTCAAGTTATTATCGTGTTCTTCTCATATCAATCCATTGACAAGAAATTCAAGAAGACTGGCCAGGCAAGGGTAAGAATAAACCATTAGCACAGTGTAAATGATTTAGAAAGTATTTAAGTATTAGTATTAAGCATTTAGATCAGTTTTTAACTGCCATGTAAGAACATGCTTTCAGAAATTTCTTTACATTTTTTTTTTAATAATTCCGAAAGGCAGACACTTGTATATAACGTCGGGACAATCCCACAGTCGAGACAATCCTGAAATTACCATCAGAACCATCAGTAAAACTGTTTTGAGGAATTGATAAGGGCAAGGGCATAAAGCCATTTTAAAAGCTTTGAGTGTTCATGGGTGCAGAGTGGCCCACATGATTAAGAAGAAGTTTGCAAACACCTGGGCCTTTCATGGTTTGATGTCTGGCCAATTTACTGACTAGGCAAGAACAGCCCTGGTCAAGGAAGTTACAAAAACAGAACAAATAAAAAGCTAATAAAACTTCAAATGTCCTTTGCACAGAACATTTTGAAAGAATTGCCATCTCAGCAGTGCTCCCTCAATCAGTTCTTTATTGGAAAAGTGACCCGAAGGAAGATACTCCTAAATAGAAGCCACATGACAGCCTGCTTGAGATTACCAAAATGCATTTAATTGATTCACAGAGAACAATTAATACGATTATTAAGATTATCTGGTGTGAATAAACCATAAATTGAACCCTTAGTTAATGTCTACAATGATGCTTGATAGTTATAGTGTCTATTTTCTAATTTCAGTGTAGATATGACTTGAAACCTCATCAGACTTTCACACAAACCCTAAAAATAAAAAAACAGAATCAGAAACAAATAAACAATATAAAAATGTATACTTGCTAAAAATGTACTAGGCCATTAATTTAGTGAGGATAGTGATTCAACAAAGCATACTTGGCAGTGGAAAATGAATGAACTTGAATTAGCAGTTAATTTGAAGATGCCCATGTTTATAAATGTTTTATTCAGGTATTGTTCAGTTATATACCTTACAAAGATATACCACACTAGACAATGCTGCACACAGTAAAGTATATATAAAGTGAAGTAACCGGAATACTTTCTGTATACACTGTGGTATGAGTTCTCCCTAAAGTGTTACATAAGCCAATTACAAGTTGCTTGGGTTGAGCTGGCAGGTCTTTTGTCTGGGTGTACTGAAGCCTCTGAGGCATTTTATTGCATCAAAAATATTTAGTTTCGCAAGAGAATTACACGCATACCAAAAGGCCTACCATGTAAAAAGCTCCTGACAAAACTACTGTCTGCCGTGTAACAGCAGTAATTATTATGCTATGAATTAAAGTCTGGAGTTCTGAGCTAACACGTAATTGCTTACTATTTACAAATTAGTGATACTTATTCTAAATTTCCTTATGTGATTAGTCTGGCAGTGGTGGTTAATCTCAGTGGTTAATAAGTACTGGGCTATTGACCAGAAGGTTAAGGGAATAAGTTCAGGCACTGCTTAGCTGTCACTATTGGGTTTCTTAGCCCCAAATTGCCTGAATTGTACCTTGTAAGATTGCATTGGTTGTGTAAAGGTTTCCTTCAGTCACCATACACTGTTTAATATAATCCAAACCTAGAAGCCTAAGCTTTATTTGTGTTCTGAAAGAATTTCAAGCTTGCTGCTTGGTTTTACCCTGCCAATTATTATTTGTTTCATCATGAAAGCACGTGTAGTGAATATTATGCTTCCATCTGATTATCATGTACAGCATGTGACTAGGATAGCACATGCAAAAACTCCTTGACTAAACTAGCTTCCCTGTATGCTCCCTAAAGTTCAACTGCCACACTCCTCTGAAGACCCTGCTGTTTTGCTGGGGCCCCTATGGAATCCTCGCCTTTTATGCTGCTGTGGAAAATGCAAACCAATTGTCTCCAAAATTAAGAATGGTAATATCACAAACATTTAGTTACCTCAGCGTTGTTAATTTATAGTTTTAAGCAATGATAACAATCAGCACTTAACATGTGTTTCAGGCCGTAATAAATAAGGTATAACATTGATACAACCTTTTTTTTTTTGTCTTTACAGATTGCCCCTATAGTGGCTAAGACCTCTCCAACCTTCAACTTCTTTGTTTATGCTCTTGGAAACGAGAATTACAGAGGAGGAATCTGGCAGCTGCTCACTGGGCAAAAGAGTGAACATCCTTCTAGTGAGAACAAGGTCAAATAAACCAAGAATGAGACAATCATGTGTCATTCTAACAAGTATGAAAAATAGTTTACTATTTTATTTAAAAAAATTGTAGTTTAATAACTAGTTGCGCACTAATTTAGAAGATATCGACAGAAAAAATTTAATCTGTCAGATTTAAAATGGAGAAAAATGACCTAACAAAAGTGTATTACCATTAAATAATATTTTTATTGAACTTTTAAGTCCAGTAAACATGATTGCATTATCGATGTAGAAGTGGATGTGTATGCGATTTGTGAGTCAAAACCTTGATTTACATCTTTACTTTCACTGCTGTATTATGGCCAGACGTTGAAATAAACCTTAATAAACATGATACCATATTAGCACAGAGCTCACAGACTGACTTCTAGCAAGCCAACTAGCTGCTAATCTGCAAACTTGCAACATTCAATGTATATTGTCATGTTCTGATAATTAAATATGGGATGTATATGGCAAATATTTTGCTCTGTAAGTTTCACTCTGCAATATTTTTTGCTATGCTATCTAATCAGGCTTGTATGGACAATCTACAAACTGCAAATATATTTTTACAGACCATTGGTTTACGTGCTACAGTTAAAATAGATATCATAAAAAGAACTATACTGATTAATGGAAATCTGATTTTTATTATATCATATAATATATTTGTGGTGATAAAAAAGAACATAGCAAATAGCTGTTTTTATTTTTTATTCTAGACCTCTAAGTTTTCTTTTTTTCCACAGTCTTTTCTGAATGCTTTACATATGCAATGTAAATTCATCATAATCCTACCTCATTACTGAAATATATTTTAATTTGTTGATAATATGGGAATTTAAAAGTATAACTAAAAATCATTGTAAAAGTATTAGTAACATCTTACATAAAATATTATGTTTAACATTTTAAAGTTACAGTAGGCCTACTGGTACTACAATATTCACCGTACAAGTGAAGTGCACAAAACAAAACAAAACAAAACAAAACAACCTATTAATCACAGAAATGAAAATGCAAAAATGCATATTATTATGTGGACTGATTCATTGTGTGTTTTTTTTCTTCTTTTTTGTAATGGCCTTGTTATTCTCGCGTAGTGGTCAGTCTTTGCATTACTGCCAATAAAAACATTTCTTGATGAGCCATTGTTGTTTTTTAAACATATCAAAAAGCTTTTTAAGGGAGTTGAAAGTTGCTTGGGCTTGTGAAATGTGTTGAATGTGAATATTGTTGGCTATTTTGCCTGTTTGTCATGATTTGAGCTTTGTGAACATGGAACACAAATGATAGGTCGTGGTCATATATAGACCGACATGGGCTGCAACAATACTCAAGTAGGCTGTGGTGTTTAACTAATGCTTAATTGGCATTAAGGTGCTCAACATGTGCCAAGAAAGTGCCCACACCATTATGCCAGCACCACCAGCCTAAACAATTGATATGATGAAGGATGGGCCCATGTTTTCATGTTGTTTACACCAAATTCTGACCCTACAATCAAACCGAGACTCATCAGACCAGGCTGCATTTTTCAAATTTTCTTTTACCCGGTTATAATGAGCATATACAAATAGGATAGGCAATATAGCATCCAAATAAATAATTCCAAGACTATGGCTATGCAAGCCAGTATATGAGTGAACCTATATGTGAACAAACGGTAAGTTCATCCCTTAACACCCTTACAAAACTTTGTAGCTCTACCAATGTTAGTACTCGAGTCTGGGGTCAGGCTAAATAATATGTGTCTGTATGAGATAACAGTATGCTAATCAAGCTATAAACTTAACTTTTTCTATAGTTATTAAATATAATATAAATGATATTAAATATAATATAAATAATATATTTCATTCAAACTGAATAAATCAGTCATTTCTCCCATGGCAGCATGGTTGCCTGGTGGGTAGCACCACTGCCTTACAGCAAGAAGGTCCCAGGGTGGAGTGGTCTGGTTCCTTTCTGTGTGGAGTCTGCATGTCCTCCCTGAGTCTGTGTGGGTTTACTCCAGGTACTCCGGTTTCCTCCCACAGTCAGTCACAATGACATGCGTGGGTGTGCCGTACGATGGATTGGCGTTCCGTCTGGGGTTGTTCCTCCCCTTGCGCCCAAAGTTGCCGGGTGGGCACCAGGTGGGCACCGGCTGGCCTGCGACCCCATGTGGTGTAAGCAGAAGATAATGAATGAATGAATTTCTATCCACACTTAAATAAAACCTGCACTCAGATTGGTTAGAAGGGTAAAACAAGTTCCTGCTCTTCTCATCAGTATCTGAACCCGTTTTTATTTAAAATTATTTGGGCGTTTAAGCCTTAAAGAGTGTGTTTTCGCCTGCTCGCTGTATTTTATGTCTGTTAAATTTGGAATTATTTATATTAATGTACAATACAAATGGATAGAATGAATATTGCTGGCTATATTATTATAAATAATATTATATCGGCCTATGCATCTGTCTTTTTTTCTTTGATTAGTAAGCTATTTGTGTGCACATATAATCATTTTACATTATTATTTGTATTCAAATATAATTGACATAATACTTTATAATACTTTAATTAACAATTGAAATAATACTTAATAATCGTTTAACGATATAAATGTAGGATTAAATGCTATAGTGTTTTATTTAATTCATCTATAGTATGTATTCAATTATTCATTGCAATAATGTTAGACACTGCTTACAAAATTAGGGGATATTTCATTTTCAAAGAATATTTCATATCAAAATAAAATATCCCCTAATTTTTATGTACAGTATGTAATTATATTATACAATGTGTATTTACAAAGCAGCATAGTGAATGACAAAAAAAGCTTCTTTTCATTCTCTACTTTTTATTTTTGCATGATGAAAAAAAATCGTAAACTGGTCTCGATCTCGTCTCGGTTTCGGCCTCTCTCGGTCTTGGTCTTGACTCAAGACTTTTAAACTGCATCTTCTCAATTTTGGTATTCACAAGTTATTGTATCAGTCTATTGTTGTGTGTTGTAGTGCTGTTTAAGAACCTCTAGATGTTGCTATTGTACCGTTTAAAAAAAGAAGGCGCGGACTCCTCTGTTGAAACTGGTTTGCAGGCGTCACATCACAGTGAACTCCCAGGAAAAATGTACTGTGAGATTTCAGAGTAAAACTGTACATTGCTTGACAGTTCTACTATGCATTATTGGTGGTATCTTTATCCTTTCATGGTTCTATTGTCAAATTTCACAGAACATTTTTCCTGGGCAGACTGTAGAATTGACTGTATAATTACAAGAATGTACTCATGGCTGGGGGTTATTAAAATAGAAAAAGCATATACACTCACTGACCTCTTTATTAACTACACCTTGCTAGTAGCAAGTTAAACCCCATTTTGCCTTCTGAACTGTGTAAATTTGTCATGGCATAGATTCATCAAGCTGTGAGAACTGTTCCTCTGAGATTTTGCTCTATATTGACATGATAACATCACACAGCAGCTGCAGATTTGTTGATTTTTTGTGGCATGATGCATTATCCTGCTGGACCAGCACTGTGGTCTTAAAGGGATGGCCATCGTCTTCAACACTACTCAGGTAGGCCATGGCATTTAAAATATGCTCAGTTGGTATAGAGGCCAAAGTGGGACAAGAAAATATTGCCCACACCTTCATACCACCACTACCTAACTGAAATAATGATACCACCGTCCTGTGTGAATGCATATGTGGTGCATATATGTGGCCAGTGTGTCTACCTGGGAAACCAAATGTTTGTTTGAGTATAATTTTCTTGGGGATGAGAGAGAGAGAGTGTGTGTGTGTGTGTGTGTGTGTGTGTGTGTGTGTGTGTGTGTGTGTGTGTGTGTGTGTGTGT